>CABHPP010147172.1:0-40437 GCA_902168425.1 Peromyscus attwateri
TCCATGTACACCACCGAGTAGCATCCTCTTCCCTTCCTCCTGTTACCTTTGTTCACCCTGACATCTGATGCCTTAACCTCCATGATGTCTTTTCTAAGGCCCTTACCTGGGTAACCACTCTTCCTCCTCCAAGCTCTATTTATTTCTGTGCTTCTGAGCTGTGCAGTGATTCTCTGGTCTACCTTAGGTGTGGTGTACCTATATTTTCCAGATTGGACGTTAGTGTCTTGACTCAGAGCAGCTGCCACCAACCACCTGAGACCATCATGAGGCTTCCAGGGATGGAGCAATAGACTCAGGAACCTTCACAAAATCCTTACAAACCCACACTGACCTTCTGAGGTTATATATGAGTAAACCAATTGACCAGAGTGGGACAGCTGGCTGCCCAATCATTGTCCATGTTGAGGTGGGATTTCCCAGGGGTATAGCTATCTTTGAGTTGCTTATGCTCCCAAAGTAATCTTAGTAAACTCATTGTTTCACTAAGTGGGAACTTGGGTAAAATCCTTTCTTTGGTCTATGCTCTTTCTAGGGTGAACAGATATTTTGATATGTCTCCTCAGGAAAAGTCATGTGGTATCATGTCTCTTTTTCTTGCAAGTACCCGTCTTCTGTTTAATAGGTGGTCTAGTATTTAAAAATAATTTTTAATTTTTATATGTATGTATGTATATGTGTGGTATACATACATGTCTATCTGTGTGACTGGGTAGGCAGGTGCATGTACATATATATGCATATGTGCATGGAGGCTAGATGTTATATTGGCTGTCTTCCCTTATTCTTCTTTGCTGGGTAGTATTATGTGAAATTAACACAAGCTAAAGTCATCAGAGAAGAGGGAGCCCAATTGAGAAAATGCCTCCATAAGATCGGACAGTAGGGCATTGTCTAAGTTAGTGATTAATAGGGGTCCACTGTGGGTGGTGCCACCGCTGGGCTAGTAGTTCTATAAGAAAGCAGGCTGAGTAAGCCATGGGAGCAAGGCAGTAAGCAGCACCCCTCCAAGGCCTCTGTATTAGCTCTTGCCTCCAGGTTCCTGCCCTGTTTGAGTTCCTGTCCTGACTTCCTTTGATGATGAACAGTGATGTGCAAGTGTAAGCCCTTTCCTCCCTTAACTAAGACAAATTAATACCAGCATAGAGGGGTATTTCTATGACAGACCTGATCATATTATTTCTGGGAGGATTGTGGAAGGCTTCAGAAATTTAGACTAGAAAAGCCATTGAGTGTTGAGAGCTCAGTGAGTTGATCTGTGGGAGACTGGGAGATAAGAATGTTGAGAGAAGTGCAGATGATAGAGGCCTGGCTTGTGATGTTTTAGAGGGAAGCAAAGACTCTACTGGGCTTTTTGTGTGAAGAATCTGTGGTTCTGGTCAGCTGGAGCTGAAGAATCAGCTGTGATTAACAAGAGATAAGAACCACTAAAAATAAAGCCTTTGCTTTGCTGGGGTAATGGATGCCGGTCAGCTGGGACTGAAGAATCAGCTGAGATTAAGAAGAGCCAAGCATTATTGAGGCAAAGTCTTCTGGGGAGTGTTTCCTCAGGGTCAGCACATCAAAGCAGTGTTCTAGAGGCAGCCAAGGTTGTGCCTCTTGTACATTGTGCTGGCAGCTGAACTTGGTAGTGTAAGAGTCACTCTGGTGGTACTGGTTTTGAAGGCATGAGGTGTCATGGAAAGTGAGGCTGAGGTTTGGCACTGTGTGGTAGGGCTTGGAGTCCCTGAAGAGAGCCAAGGAGAGGCTATTTGTGAAAAAAAAACACAGCCCAGTTGCAGCAAGAGACCCCAGAATTTTGGAGATGCTAGTATCATGGGATGACTGCCAAGGACAGCAGCAGGTATATGATGGAGCCAGCCTGAGCCTAGGGGACAAGCTGTGTGTGACAGAGGGAAGAGCCAGAGAAGTGACCCAAGCCCCTTGGAGGAGCCCAGAATATCATGAGTGAATCCCAGATATTGGATGTTGAGTTATTTGCACTGTTGGAGTTTGGTTTTGCTTTGTTCAGATTGCAACTGTGCTCTGGTTCTTCCCTCTTGAAGTAAGAAAGTATTTAACTTAATTTTGATTTTTTACAGGAGCCCACAGTTGAGAGATTTTGAAATTTTAAGAGATTTTGGATTTTTAAGGAGACTGGATTTTTAAAAGGGACTAAACTTTTAGTGTGAATTTGTAAAGACTGGGACTTTGTTTTATATTGTGACATTAATATTAATGTGCCATCTTGGGGATAAATGAGAAAGAAAAGGTACTAATTGGAAAGTGATATGTTTGTATGTCAGGTTGACATAGCTAAAGTCATCTGAGAAGAGGGAGCCTTGATTGAGAAAATGCCTCCATAAGACCTGACTGTATGGCATTTTCTTAGTAATTGATGGGGGAGAGCCCAGCCCATTGTGGCTAGTTCCACCCCTGGGCTGGTGGTCCTGGGTCCTTTAAGAAAGCAAGGGAACAAGCCATGATGAGCAAGCCAGCAAGTAGCACCCCTCCAGGGCTTCTGCATCAGCTCCTGCCTCCAGGTCCTGCCCTGTTTTTCTGTCTTGACTTCATTTGATGATGAACAGTGATGTGGACGTGTAGGTGAAACAAACCCTTTTCTTCTTAAGCTGCTTTGGTCATGGTGTTCAGCCAGCAATAGAAACTCTAACTAATACACCTTCTCAACGTTATTTTTTGAAACAGTGTCTATCACTGAATCTGGAACTCATCAGTTCAGCTAGGTTGACCAACCAATGAGCTCCCAAGGTTCACCTGTCTCAGGGTTAGGGTTACAGATAGACACAGCAGCATCTAGCTTTTATATGTGTGCTGGGGATCTGAACTAAGTCTTCATGCTTGTGCAGTATTTTATCTACTGACCCATCTTTCCAGTTTCTCATCTCTTGCTTTTTTTCATTTTTAACAAAAAACCCTGTTCCTTTGTCCAAGACTAGCCAGAAGAGGATGTTGTCTTCTTAGACATTGTGCTGGGATGTGCCAAGCAGAACCTTCTTTGAGTGAGCATATGTAGTTTTGGAGAGAAGATACTCCTGAGTTGGAAAATGGCAAAAACTAGGATGTAGTTTGCATTGTAGCATCCTTTATATTTTTGTATAGCTCTGCCTTAGTCCATTCCTTGTAGTTTATGAAGCATCCTAGTCTTTGTCCATTGATTCTGAGGCAAATATAGGAAATTTTACCCCAGGACCCACGTCTGATTGATTGGCAGTGGCTACTAGAGTATGGTGTTAAGAAAGAACCTAATGTTATGTGTGAGGTCATCAGAGAAAGAGATCTGTGATCTATTAATTATGTCTGACATGGGAACAGACATAGCTGTAAACACAGCAGGTGCTTTGCTGTCTTTTACTTAGTGACATATGCTATTTCTTCCCAGTGATTAGTGTGGGTCTTGGCTTTTGGTAGGACCCTATTTCCATCATTTGTCACATTTGTCACCATGAAAGTCACAGTGGCCACCTTAGGAACCTGGCCAAGCAGAGGTTTGCCCTTCAAATTTCGAAATTAATTCTTTGGGTACTCAAGGGCCAAAGTCAGTTGCAGGATAAATGATGGAAAAGAGAATAAATCCAAGTGGGGGCAGAAACATAAAGACTGTCAGGAGAGCACTACTAAAGCTGTACTGATAAATTCATGGAGTGTGTACTACCGGCCAAGAAGCTCAGGGTGTTATCAGAGAAGATCATGAAGTAAATAACTGAAGTTAGATTTACAGTTATATTTTCAATAAATCAGTCTGGTGCCAACTTGGTCTGCAAGTGATTTTTCTATGTTTATATATGGTCATGAGCCACATGTGCTTGTCTTAACTGAAGCAGAGTCATCTAGAAGATATTCATCCCGTTTTTTCTTCTTTTTTGTATATAGAATACAAAACTGGTGGTATTTGATGGTGGGCAGGATGCTTGGAAAGGGGAGAGAGAAGATCAGAAGCCTTCCAGATTTACGATGGAAGCTACTGAGTGGAAGATGGTGACATTCACCAGCAGGCTTGTCTCTGTGAGTAATAGTCTCTTACTCTACTTTTTATAGACCTGTTATTTCTGTGTCTCCTTCATTATCCAATGGCTTCTTTAGGGAGGCATGATAAGACACCATGACCAAGGCAACTTATGAAACAAAACATTTAATTAGAAGCTCATGGTTGTGGAGGGTTAGAGTCTATGACCAATATGGTGGGGAACATGTCAGCAGGCAGGCAGACAGGCATGTTGCTGGAGCAGTAGCTGAGAGCTTATATCTTGATCTGCAACCACAGAGAAAGGCAGAAAGAGCTAATTGGGTTTGGCATGGGCTTTTAAAGCCTCAAAGCTCACCCCTAGTGACACTTCCTCTAACAAGGCCACACCTTCTAATCTCCCCCAAACAGTTGTACTAACTGTAGACTAAGTATATGAGCCTATAGGGGGCATTCTCATTCAAACCACCATACACTACGTCTGTCTTTCCTTCTTATCCTTCTCATCTTCATAGCCTAACAGTGCTAGTACCCAAGGTCTGCAATAAACTCTGAGTACATGTGTGGGCTGGCATTACATGTCCATTGATAAGGACAAGCCATTTAAACAATATATAGAATAACACTGCGTATCTATTGATGCTGGCAAGGAAGCATTTTACTCAAAAGCAATGTCTAGCTTGTGATGGGGATAAATGTATAACCCTTATTTCATTCATTTCTGAACTGTTGCCTGGTCTACCAGAGGCCTGCCAGTCTCCATGGGGACTGAAAGACAAGTTTTGCATGCACTTCAATTACTGAAAGTCTATATGGAGTTTATGAGGCTTAACCCATAGCTGGTTCCTGTTCACAGTCAAAGGCCAATGAATGGTCAATAAAACCTGCAAACAGCTTTCCATTATTCCTGATGGATTTCTCTGTGAGATGACAGGGTGTAACAATGATCAATAGTGGAACAGCCATTCCTGGAGACCTCTTGTGCCAGCTATAATATATTGATAAAAAGGAGACCAGTATGATGTTTTTGTTGGTATATCAGGCAGTAGTTTGGGGTAAATAGGGGAAAGCTGTACTTGAAAATAGGATTGACTGTTTGAATGCTTCTATTAGAGCCAAGTGCTTGGTGGGAAATCAGTGCATGTGACTATGAGGATCCTTTTTCTCAAGCATAAAAGGGGCATTCTGAACTGGTTAAGAGGAGGCATGTCCACGAGCCTCAGAACCCAACAATCAGTTATTGCCATTTTATGTCCTTACTTGCCCTACAAATTGGCAAAAAGGGCAGTTTTTGATTTGCTGAATGATGATGTAGCCCCTTTTGTATTAACTTAAAAAATGCTCAGTGCTTCCTGGCCTTGTCTGACCTTTGGAGAGTCAGAATTGAAAACGTTTTCTAGGGAGTATGCTCCACAATATAGGATGTAATGGATTGTGCTAACCTATATTGGGAGTACCAGTCTAGCACTACCCAATGTACAAACTGATTACCTCACTGTAGCAATCAGTTTATTAGTGTAGTTTGAATCCGAGGTGCCCCCCGTCCCATAGGCTCATGTGTTTGAACACTTGGTCCCTGGATAGTGGCACTGTTTGCAGGAGGCTATGGAACCTTTAGGAGATAGAGCCTGGCTGATGGAGGTGACTCACTGGAAGCAGGCTCTTTCACTCTACACTGCTACTGCCATGAACTCTTCTGTGTTTTCCACACCATTGTGGTCTAAAGTTAAACAAAATTAAATCTTGCCTCCCTTAAATTGCTTTTGTTAAATATTTTATCACAGAAATGAGAAAAATCACAAATATGGTTAGCATGTCTAGGACTTTCTGAAGGCATGGGGCTTGGATGTTTGTTTTTAATGCTCACGAGGGATGAGTCAATAATCTTCCATTAGAGAGATGAGTGATTTACCTGAGGCTAGTTTAGAGTCATCCACTGTTAGTGATCCTCACATTAAACCCAGGATCATTGAGATAGTGCCATGCAGTCCTGCCTGTGTATTAGGATAAGCTGAGCCATCTCAAAAACACTCACATAGAACCCTCATTTCAAATAAAGATCTCTTCGGGTGGGTTAGGAACAAGGTTGATTTTTTTTTTTTTGATTGAATTTCTTAGGCAACTGTAATGCACAGCTGGGGTGAAAACCAGTTGTTTAGCTCAATAGGGAAATCATGAAATTCATCAGATACTTTTAATTTTCCTGCTTTATTGAGGAATAATAAATGAACTAAATGGTAGATTTTATGATGTAGAATGTGATGTTTTGAAATATGCATACTTGGTGAAATGATAACTACTGCCAAACTAATTACCATATCCATAATCTCAGATGGCAGTCATTGGTGCGCATGCGCATTGCCACCTTCCTTCTTAGCATATTTTTTCAGTATAGAGCACAGTGTTATTAACTATGGTCACCATGCTGTGTGCTAGATCCCCAGAACCTGTCCATCCTACGTAACTGAAATGCTTGCCCTTTGACCAATAGCTTCCCATGTCTCCCACACCACAGCCCCCGGAAACCACTGTATTAGCTACTTTCATGTTGCTGTAACCAAAATACCTGACAGAACAACTGAAATGAGAAGGGAGGAAAGGTTGAGTTTATTTTTTTCAATTTTATTTCATTATTTTGTGTGCATAGGTTTTTTTTGTTGTTTTGTTTTGTTTTGTTTTGGTTTTTTGTTTGTTTGTTTGTTTGTTTTGGTCTGCATGTTTATCTATGTACCATGTGTATGCAGTACCCTCATAGGCCAGAAGAGGGTATCAGAGGGTATCAGATTTCCCTGGAACTGGAGTTAGAGATGGTTGTGAGCCCCCAGTGTAGATGCTGAGAATTGAACCCAGATCCTCTGGAAGAACAGCCTGTCTTCTTAACTGTTGATCCATCTCTCTAGCCTTGAAAAATTGATTTTTACTCATTGTTTTGGAAGAATTTCACAGCAGAGAAGGCTGAGAAGGAGAGTTCATGATAGGAGGAACAAGTGGCAGAGACTCCTCACATTGTGGTGGGCCAGGTAGCAGAGAAGGTACCTGAGCAAAGTATAACAAACCGAGGACCAAGTGTTTAAAACTTTTTAAATGTTGAGGAAGGAAGATGCATATTTGGTGGTTAGATGGTATCCTAGTCAGCTTTGTCAACTTGGTATACCCTAGAGTTATCTGAAAGGAAAGCCCAAACTGAGGAAATGCCTAGAACAGAGTGGCCCTTAGGTATGTCTGTGGGGGATTATCTTGATTGTTACCTGACACACAAGGGTCCAGCCCACTGTGGGCAGCACTATCCTTAGTCAGGTAGTCTAGATTGTATATGAGAGCTAGCAAAGCATAAGTCTATGAGTGAGTGACCCAATAGGCAGCATTCCCCCATTATTTCTGCTTCAAGTTCTTAGATGAGTTCCTGCCCTGACTTCTCTCAATGGAGGACTATGACCTGGAAGTATAAGCCACTTTCCTCCTCTAAGTTGCTTTTGGTCATAGTATTTTATCATGGCAACATAAAGGTAATGAGGATAACCAGGATGCTATGGATTTATGTAGAGTGGCTCTAAGAACTTAGTCCCCCTGAGTTTTCTATCCTAGGCAGACACAGAGGAAGGTTATGCTCTTCCTTAGATGTGAAAATAGAGGGGAAATTTCTGAATCTGAGGTTCAGGCTTCAGACAGTAACCAAAGGGGGTGATTCCCAGGGTCCCAGACCCTTCTGAATCAAAAAAAGAAAGGGTAGATGGGAGAAAATAGCTTATGTTGGCTGGTGTATACAGCGTAAGGGAAAGAGGAGATCTTGTTATATTCTAACTCAGTAGGAAAATTTCCAGAACTGCAGTTGTCAGTAGAGATCACTCTGAGTATAATTAACAAATATGACTTGATGTTGTGGGCAGCCATCAACAAAATGGCCCTATGTCCTTTGCTGTGTGATCAAGATGACTTACAGGCATATACAAAAACAAATTGAGGTTTCAAGTGTATATGTATTTCTGTTAAAAAAGAAAAGTTGGGAATGCCCAGAGTGATAGCTCCTAGGACACTGATGAATTGTGTGCATTCAGGTGGAGGACTGTGAGCCATCCAAGGCACTCCCCCAAGGAATCCAGATTTTCTGTGCTCAACTCTGCACTTGGACTATGGCTATGTCTTCCCAATCTTCAGTTTCCCCATTTGAAAATGGGAAGATAATAATGACACTTAGTCTTATGAGGCTATTTTGAGAGTAAAATGAGAGATTATTTGTAATATTTGAAGTGAGGGCTCATTATATGATAGTTATTATCATGAGCTTTTAGGAGAACAGGACAGATAGTCAACATCTGTGTCTTCCTAGGATGAAAATCTATTCATTCATTCAACCAACAGGATTTGTTGGGTATAACTGTGCATCATGGTTCATGCTATACACATATATGGGTTATGAATGGCTTCTTTTTCAAGGAGATGGGGAAGACACTTGGTTGCTTATTCCAGAATGTTTTAATAGGTAGACAATACAAAACAAAAGACTATATGACTCCCTTTCATCCTATGTTCAGACAAAAAACTATCATATCCAGAGAGAGGCATGCCATTGGGCCAGAGTTTTTGTGGCATCTCCTATTACAATAGTCACACCCCAGACGTAGCATTGTAGGGGGGCACTGAGGGTGGCAGAACATCACTTCAGGCCTTTCCTTTCTACACAGTCTAGAAGTAAGGTGAGGTGTGATTTCCTAATAATAACAACACATTGAACTCAAGTTCCTAATTTCAGTTTGTGGGAAATAAGGCTAGCTTCTTCCTTCCACAGACCCTGAGGCCTTATACATCAAGTAAATTCAGCTTCTGCAGGTCCCAGAGAGGCCTCACCAGCTGAGTGATGCTGATCTCAGATTCTCTCCTGAGGCTCCCTGGGGCCTAGGCTAAAGGTTCCCAGGTATAAGTAGCTTCCTGGGGTAGCGGCTGTGTTTGCAGACTACTTCAGATTGTAATCAATTACAAAACTGGGCTGATCTTGAGTCAGTTCCATCATTTTATGAAGGAAATATCTTAATACCAGAAGGGACTAAGTTTTATTTACTCTTTCCCCAGTTCTATTCCATTCCTTTTTTTAAGCAAAAATATGTCTGCTAATAACCACTCCTTCTGGATCACTAAGATATTTTTTATATATCAAGAATGTTATACAAAATTTTAAACTTAACACATTTGAAGTATAAGAGAGGAGTCAACATGAAACAGAACAAAATGATCACATTACATAAGACATATTTATATTTGATTTTTATTATTCAAACTAAGTTGGAGTCCCTTAAAAAGAATCATTACCACCACCATTAGAATTGTTATCATCTAGTCATCACCACAGATTCACTATCACCATCATTATCATCATCACCATGGTTACCATCTTGGCCTCAATCATAGTCACCATCATCATTATCATCATCATTGTTGTCATCACCACCATTACAACCATCATCATCTTGGCCATCATCATAGTCAACATCAGTATTACCATTGCTTTGTCATAATCACCATTATGACCATCATCATGACCAGCAGCCATCATCATCATCACACCACAATTCACTATCACAGTGGCTAGCACCATGCTAGCCCAGTGCTTTTCCAAGTGCAGATTCACCAGCAGTTCTAGCACCACCTGGGGAATTGTTAGAAATGCAAACTCTGGAGCTGGGTTCAGAAATAAGCATTTTGACAGTTCCTTCAGGTGTTCCTGATGGATGCTAAAATTTGAGCCCCATTGTTTTAGATTGTGCTGGAAGCTTTTAACATTTTTCCCACTTATTTTTCAGAAGTCTTTTCTGTGACAAGCATCATTATAATGTTAACTATGAAAAAACTGAAACATCATAAGGTTAAGTGACTTGACCAAGGTCACGCAGGAATGTAGTTAGACCCTGGAATGAATGCACTGTTACACCCTATTGTACTTACTATGAAAGTTGTATCTCTTTCTCTGCTTATCTCAACAAATTCTCTGAACTAAAACTAAAAAGTAAAAGTAGTAGCATTTTTTTTTTTTGGTTTTTTTGAGACAGGGTTTCTCTGTGTAGCTTTGCGCCTTTCCTGGAACTCACTTGGTAGCCCAGGCTGGCCTCGAACTCACAGAGATCCACCTGCCTCTGCCTCCCGAGTGCTGGGATTAAAGGCGTGCGCCACCACCGCCCGGCAAGTAGTAGCATTTTTAAACAACCATTTCCATGTATTATGGAACTGGAATTTATTTACACTTAGTTCCATTCCCTGTAGTCCAGAAATAGTATGCAAGACCTTAGGGTCTGTGGCTAGTGAGGTCTGTGTCAGGGAGAAGAATGGGTAGAGAGAGGTGAGGGTGGTCACAGCTGCTAATACTTGCTGAATAGGGAACCAGGGATGAGCTGGGATATAAACAGAATACAAACTAAGTGAATAAGCAGGGACCAATGTTCTATAAAATAATAGTAGGATAACAACTAGACTGATAGCAAATTGACACCCAAGGAAGACATGTGGCAGGTGTGAACTAACCTACTGGGAAGATATCTGAGATTTGACATTGGTGCTCTTGACCCCAAATTTGGTTTTTATTCTACTGTAGGCAGTGGGAGCAACCAAGTGTGAAAACAGGTTATAAAGATATACTCATCATGGACAGGCTTTCCCTCTTTGGGGTCACAGTGATCTTCAGGGGATCAGTGGGTTACTGAAATGAAATGGAAAGATACAGTGTTCTGTATTGGAGGATTTATTAAGGCAACTCCATGTAGTTAAAAGGGAAGTTTATTTTGAGGTAACTTACAACAAGTGAAGGGATAGGTTACAGGATCTGAGAGAGATGAAGTGCAGTCCAGCGGTGTTCTCTGGAGAACTCTGCTTGGTCTACATCCAGCATCTAGAATCACCAGGAACCAAGAGAACCAGCACATCCAGATCTTGAGTCTTAAGGGCTCCCATCTTGGCCATGCCTCAGGGGCAGGCCATGGGTAGGTGTGACAGTTACCGGAAGCCTCACTGGGGGTAGTACTTCCCTATCAAAGCTGGAACAACTACCCACTACAGTTCTGCTATGTGCAATGAGTTTGTGGCACAACGCTTCACATAAGTGTTTCTAAATCTGTGTTGTGGTTCTGTAGATAAAAAAACAAGAGGAGAGGTATGTGCCTGTATGTGCATGTATTTGAGAGTATGTATATGTGTGTGCATGTGTATATGAGTTTGTGTGGTTTATGTGTGTGTATGTTTGTGTGTGTGTGTTGTGTTTGTGTATGTGGTATGTCTTTGAGTATATATATATATATATATATATATATATATATATATATGTGTGTGTGTGTGTGTGTGTGTGTGTGTGTGTGTGTGTGTGTGTGTATGTGTTGTGTGCATTTGTGTTCAAATGTATGTATGTGTGCACTTGTGTGTATGTGTGCACATACATAAAGGATGGGTCATATTGTTATCGATGTGGGGAATTCTCAATGCTCTGCTCTCCGAAGGCTGGAAACCAAGACTAGTCAACAGTGTTGTCCTACTCCAAAGGCCAGAGAAGAAGAACTGATGTTAGTTCCAGTCTGATTCCTGCAAAAGCTGATGTTCTAGTTCAAAAGCTGGCAGAGAGGGCAAGTTATCTCTTACCCTGCTTTGTTCTATTTCTGATGACTTGGGCCAGGCTCACTAACCCTGGAGGACAATCTTCTTTACTGATGTTCCAATTCAAGTGTTCATTTTATTCAGAAACATCCTTTCAAAGACTCCCAGAAATGCTTTAAACAAATATCTGCACACCCCATGGTTCAATTTACTTTACATGTTTAATTAAACACCCATCTCCTTTTCTTTCTCTCTAATGATGGGATAAATAAAGAAAAAGGAGAGGGTAGGGGAGGTAGGAAGAAGAATAGGGAGGGGGTGGAGAAAGAGTCGGGGACTGTTTCCTTGCTTCCAATATGTGATTTGTGGAAATCTATATTTTCCAAAGATGACTCTCTTCATACTAACAACCCCACTACCTTGTAAAATAGAGCCAACACTCCTCCCTCTAAAAGGTGAGATCTATATTTCTTTCTCCTAAATCTAGACAAGGGGTCATGGTAAGTGACAACCACAAGGCCAGGTGAGAAGGATTCAGTTCCTGCTTTTCTACATGGTTGTCTTTGGACTCCAGTCAGAGTGCTATGAGACATTATATACTAGCCCATGTAGGGGAAGGGTGGGTTAGGAACTTGCATCTCCCAGTTGGCAGCCAGCACCAACAACCACATCATTAGTACTCAGGTGGTCTACCTGGTCATTAAACCAGAAATCCCAGAAATTGTGATGCCACCTTTGCTATTTCACATTTAGATTCTGACCCATAGAATCTGAGAACACAATGGAAGGTCACTGTGTGCTTCTATGTTTGGGGTGAGAGTGGTTTGCCACAAAGTCTACTAACGGGATTGTTGTTCCCAATCTTTTCTACCCTGCTGTGCAGATGGTCTTTCTCAAATGATTATGTGCCTCTTTGATGCCTCAGATCAAGGCTCCTGTGGATCTGAATCTCCCATGGGCTGAACAATTGTCAGAGAAGGATCTTTGCCTGTTTCTCAGGTTCAGAACTTGTGCTTGGAGCCCCACAAAACGGTTCAGATCTACAGAGCTCTTGGGGGGTCTTTGAAGCCATTTGTTCAAGAAATGCACATCTTAGCAATACTTATCAATGAAGTTTTCAAAGATTTTTTTCAGGAAATGAGAAAAATATTTATATGGTAAGGTTTTCTAATTACTAATGTGTTAAGTTTTGAAACTATACTCCCCTCCCCTAGCCTCCCCTCTCCTTCTCCCCCTTCCCCACTTCTTCTCTACCCTTTTCTAGCACCTCCCTTCCTGTTCCTACCTACCATTCCCTTCCTTTTTAACTAAAATTTATATCTTTTCTACTCTTTGGTCCTAAAAATGTCCTTTGTTTAATGAAATAATAAGAGTAGCGTGTTAGCTGTTTCTGTGACCATTTCTGCTATTAAAATCCTTACTAGGAAAAATAAAACAATGACCACTAAATACTAGTCTCTCAATTTATTTGTTTGTTTATTTATCTATATATTTAATATCCTGACCACAGTTTTCCCTCCCTTCTCTCCTGTCCTCCCTTCCCCACCCTCTACTCTGACCCCCCCTGTATCTACTCCCCTGTTTCTGTTCAAAATGGGGAAGGCCTTTCATGATTTGATAAAGCATGATGTATCAAGTTGCTGTAAGACTAAGTACCTCCCCTTGCATTTAGGCTAGGCAAGGCAATCCATTGTGAAGAATAGGTTCCCAAGTGCTAGCCAAAGCATTAAGGACAGCCCCTGATCCCATTGTTAGGAGTCCCACCCAGCCATACAACTGTCACATATATGTAGAGGACTTAAGTTGGTCCATGCAGGCTCCTTGGTTGTTGGTTCAGACTCTATGAGTTCCTAGGATCCCAGGTTAGTTGTTTCTGTGGGTTTTCTTGTAATGTCCTTGACCCCTCTGGCTCCTATAGTCTTTTCTCCCTCTCTTCATCAGGATTCCTTGAGCTCAGCTTAATGTTTGGTTCTGAGTCTCTGTATCTGTTTCCATCAGTTACTGAATAAAGACTCTCTGACATTTGAGGTAGTCACCAATCTGATTACAGGAGATGGCCAATTCAGGCTATGTATCCACTATTGCTAGGAGTCTTACTCAATCCTTGTGGATTTGTGGGAGTTTCCCTTGCATTGTTTGTACTTGACCTCTAAAGGCCTCCCTTTCCAGTCATCTCTTTCAGTACTCTTCCCTTCCACCCATCCCCCACAACCTGATCCCTCAAGTTCCCATGCTCCACCCCCAACCCCAACCCATCAACCCAGGAGATCTCTTCTATTTCCCCTTCCCAGGGAAATCTATGTGTCCCTCTTTGTGCCCTCCTTGTTACTTAGTCTCGTTGGGTCTGTGGAATCTAGCATGATTATCCTTTACTTTACAATTAATATTGAATTTTGAGTGAGTACATACCATGTTTGTCTTTCTGGGTCTGGGTTACCTCACTCAGAATGATTTTTTTTTCCTAGTGGATCCATTTACCTTCAAATTTCCTGCTGTCATTGTTTTTAACAGCTAAGTAATATTCCATTATATAAATGTACCACATATTCTTTATCCATTGTTTAGTTGAGGGGCATCTAGGTTGTTTCCAGATTTTGGCTATTACGAATAAAGCTGCTATGAACATAGTTGAGCAAGTGTCCTTGTGGTATGATTGAATATCCTTTGGGTACATGCCCAAGAGTGGTATAGCTGGGTCTTGAGGTAGATTGTTTCCCAATTTTGTGAGAAACTGCCATATTTATTTCCAAAGTGTTTATACAAGTTTGTACTCCCACTAGCAGTGGAGGAGCGTTCCCTTTGCTCCACATCCTCTCCAACACAAGCTGTTATTTGTGGTTTTTTTTTTTGTTTGTTTGTTTTTCGAGACAGGGTTTCTCTGTGTAGCTTTGCGCCTTTGCTGGAGCTCACTTGGTAGCCCAGGCTGGCCTCGAACTCACAGAGATCCGCCTGCCTCTGCCTCCTGAGTGCTGGGATTAAAGGCGTGCGCCACCAACGCCCGGCCTTGTGTTTTTGATCTTAGCCATTCTGACAGGTGTAAGATGAAATCTCAGAGTGATTTTGATTTGCATTTCTCTGATGGCTAAGGATGATGAACATGATGAAAGAAATTTCAAGTGCTTTTCTGCCATTTGAGATTCCTCCATTGAGAATTCTCTTTTTAGGTCTGTAGCCCATTTTAAATTGGATTATTTGGCTTTTTTGATATCTAGTTTCTTGAGTTCTTTATATATAATTTGGAGATCATCCCTAGGTCAGATGTGGGGTGCATGAAGATCTTTTCCCATTCTGTAGGCTGCCATTTTGTCTTATTGGCAGTGTTCTTTGTCTTATAGATGCTTTTTAGTTTCATGAGGTTCCATTTACTATCAGTCTTAGTGTCTGTGCTACTGGTGTTATACTCAGGAAGCTCTCTCCCATAACAAAGCGTTCAAGGTTATGCCCCACTTTCTCTTCTATCGGTTCAGTGTAATTGGATTCATGTTGAGATCTTTGACCCACTTGCACTTAAGTTTTGTTCAGGGTGATAGATATGGATCTATTTGCATTCTTCTATATGCCTACATCCAGTTATTTCAGCACCATTTGTTGAAGATGCTTTCTTTTCTCCATTGTATAATTTTGGCTTTTTTTGTAAAAATCAAATGTCCATGGGTGTGTCGATTTTTGTCTGGGTCTTCAATTTGATTCCATTGATCAATGTGTCTGTTTTTATGCCAATATCATGCTGTTTTTATTACTGTACCTCTGTTGTAGAGCTTGAGATAAGCGATGGTGATTCCTCTGGAAGTTCTTTTATTATACAGGATTGTTGTAGCATCTTGTGTTTTTCATTTTTCCGTATGAAATTGAATATTGTTCTTTCAAGGTCTGTGAAGCATTGTGTTGGAATTTTTATGGGGATTGTATTGAATCTGTAGATTTGATCCATGAGCATGGGAGATCTTCCCATCTTCTGATATCTTTCCCAATTCCGTCTTCAAAGACTTGAAGTTCTTGTCATACAGGTCTTTCACTTGCTTGTTTAGAGTTACCACAAGGTATTTTATATTATTTGTGGATATTGTGAAAGATGTTGTTTCCCTGATTTCCTTCTCAGCCCTTTAATCATTTGTATATAAGAGGACTACTTATATTTTCTGAGTGCTAAAGGTGTCTATCAGTTGTAGGAGTTCCCTGGTAGAATTTTTGAGGGCACTTACACGTATACTATCATGTCATCTATAATAGAGCAATTTTGACTTCTTCCTTTCCAATTTGTATCCCCTTGATCTTCTTTTGCTGTTTTATTGCTGTAGCTAGAACTTGGATTACTATATTGAATAAATTGGAGAGAGTGGACAGCCTTGTCTTGTTTCTGATTTTAGTGGAATTTCTTTGAGTTTCTTTCCATCAAATTTGATGTTGGCTATCGACTTGCTATATATTGCGTTTATTATATTTGGGTATGTCCTTTATATACCTGATATCTCCAAGATTTTTATCCTGAAGTGGTGTTGCATTTTGTCAAAGAATTTTCAGCATCTAATAAGATGATCATGTTTTTTTTTCTTTCAGTTTGTTTATATGTTGGATTACATTGACAAATTGTCATGTGTTGAACTATCCTTTGCATCTCTGGGATGAAGCCCACTTGATCATGGTGGATGATCGTTTTGGTATGTTCTTGGATTCAGTATTTGCCAGTATTTTACTGAGCATTTTTGTATCAATGTTCATGAGGGAAATTGGTCTGTAATTCTTTCTTTGTTGAATTCTTGTGTGATTTTGGTATCAGGGTAACTGTGGCCTCATAAAAAGAATTTGGCAATGTTCCTTCTGTTTCTATTTTGTGGAATAATTTGAGGAGTATTGGTATTGTCTCTTCTTTGAAAGTCTGGTAGAATTCTGTGCTGAAATCATCTGGCCCTGAACTTTTTTTTGGTTGGGAGACTTTTAATGACTGCTTCTATTTCTTTGGGGGCTATAGGTCTGTTTAAATTGTTTATCCAGTCTTGGTTTAATTTTGGTATGTGGTATCTATCAGGAAATTTTTCATTCTTTTAGATTTTCCAATTTTGTGGAGTACAGGTTTTTGAAGTATGACCTAATGATTCTTTGGATTTCCTCAATGTCTGTTGTTATGTCCCCATTTTCATGATTTTGTTAATTTGGATATTATCTCTCTGCCTTTTAGTTAGTTTGGATAAGGGTTTGTCTATTTTGTTGATTTTCTCAAAGAACCAACTCTTTGCTTCATTGATTCTTTGTATTGTTCTGTTTCTTTATATTTTATTGATTTCATCCCTCAGTTTGATTATTTCCTGCTGTCTTCTTCTCTTGGGTGTGTTTTCTTCTTTTTGTTTTAGAGCTTTCAGGTGTGCTGTTAAGTCTATAGTATGAGATCTCTCCAAGTTCATTATGTAGGCACTTAGTGCTATGAACTTTTCCACCTCAAATGAGGTAACCCGAACCCAGAAGGACAAACATGGTATGTACTCACTCATAAGTGGATACTAGATATAAAGCAAAGAACAAACAGACTGCAACCCACAGAACCAGGGAGGCTATAGATCAGGGGGCACCCTAGGATGACTGTGGCTTATAATAAGTTTTGTTTTTACTCAATTACTGGGCAAGCCTCAATGAAACATTTCACTATTAGGATAAGAATTTATACTGTATCAAGCTGATAATAGAAAAAAAAAACTTTCCTCTTAGTACTGCTTTCATTGTGTCCCATAAGTTTGGGTATGTTGTGCACCCAGTTTCATTGAATTCTAGGAAGTCTTTAATTCTTTATTTCTTCCTTGACCCAGTGTTAACTCAATAGAGAGTTTCTATGAGTTTGTAGGCTTTCTGTGATTTATGATATTGTTGAAATACTGCTTTAAGTCATGGTGATCTGATAAGATATAGGGGGTTATTCCATTTTTTTTGTATCTTTTTTACTTGCTTTGTACTTTGTGACTGAGTATGTGGTTAATTTTGGAGAAGATTCCATGAAGTGCTGAGAAGAAGGTATATTCTTTGGTGTTTGGGTGAGACATTCTGTAGATATCTGTTAGGTCTATTTGAGTCATAACATCTGTTAGTTCCATTATTTCTCTGTTTATTTTCTGTCTGGACAAACTGTCCATTGGTGAGAATGGGGGTTGAAATCTCCCACTATTAATATGTGGTGTTTGATATGTGATTTAAGCTTTAGTAATGTTTCTTTTACAAAGGGTTGGTGCTCTTGTATTTGGGACAGACATGTTCAGAATTGAGACCTTATCTTGGTGGATTTGTTCTTTGATGAACATAAAATGTCCTTCTCCATCTCTTTTGATTAATTTTTGGCTTGAAGTCTATTTTGTTAGATATTAGGATAGCTACACCAGCTTGCTTTTTCAGTCCATTTGATTGGAAAATCTTTTCCAACTCTTTACTCTGAGGTAGTGTCTGTCTTAGATGTTGAGGTGTGTTTCTTGTATGCAGTAGAAAATGGATCCTGTTTTCATATCTATTCTATTAGCCTGTGCCTTTTTAATTGGTGAACTGAGTCCATTGATATTGAGAGATATTAATGACCGGTTATTGTTAATTCCTGTTATTTTATTTTTTGTTGTTGTTTTGTTTTGTGTGTGTGTGTGTGTGTGTGTGTGTGTGTGTGTGTGTTTCACTCTCATGTAGAATTATCTATTGCCTGTGTTTTTGTGGGTGTAACTATCTTCCTTGGGTTGGAGTTTTCCTTCTAGTACCTTCTGTGGAGCTGGGTTTGTGGAAAGATAATAAATTTGACTTTGTCATGAAATATTTTGTTTTCTCCATCTATGGTGATCGAATGTTCTTCTGGGTATCATAGTCTGTGCTGGCTTCCATGGTCTCTTAGAGATTGTAGTAAGTCTCTCCAGACTCTTCTTGCTTTTAGAGTCTCCAATGAGAAGTTGGGCATAATTCTGATAAGTCTACCTTTATATGTTATTTGGCCTTTTTCCTTTTAATATTCTCTCTTTTTTCTGTATATTTAGGATTTTGATTATTATGTAGCAAGCTTCTTTCTTATACCTGTATAGTTATGTTCTTCTTTAGGTTGGGAAATTTTTCTTCTATGATTTTGTTGAATATATTTTCTGGGCCTTTGAGCAGAATTCTTCTCCTTCTTTTATTCTTATTATTCTTAGATTTGGTCTTTTCACAGTGTCCCTGATTTCTTGGATGTTTTGTGTTAGGGAATTTTTAGATTTAACATTTTCTTTGACTGATGAAACTATATCCTCTATCATATCTTCAACACTTGAGATTCGCTCTTCCATCTCTTGTTTTTGTCTGGTGATGCTTGCATCTGTAGTTCCTGTTTGCTTACTCAGGTTTTCCATTGCCAGAATCCCATCAGTTTGTGTTCTCTTTATTGGTTCTTTTTCCATTTTCAGGTCTTGAACAGTTTGTTTGTTTCCATCACCTATTTGTTTGGTTTTTCTTGGTTTTCTTGTCAATCTTTAAGAGACATTGATTTTCTCAATTTTTTTTGTCTTTTCCTCCATTTCTTTTAGGGAATTTTTTCATTTCTTTTTTAAGGACATCTATCATCTTCATAAAGTTATTTTTAAGGTCATTTTCTTGTGCTTCAGCTGGGTTGGAATGTTCAAATCTTGCTATTGTAGGATAGCTGGGCTCTTGGTGGTAATACATTGCCATTTCTCTTGTTGATTGTATTCTTACACTAGTGTTTAGGCACAAGGGTGTTGATTACTGTGTTTCTCTTTGTTGGATGGGTGTTTTCCTTGGATTCTGTTTCTTCTCTGGTCTTCTGGCCTAAGTGGCCAAGGGTTCTGGTGACTGATGAGTCTTCAGGTCCTGTAGGATGTCCTCACTTGGGCTTGGGGACTTTTGGTCCCTTGACCTGGTCTGTTCTCTGGTAAAGGACAAATCCTCTTGGGTCTTTAGATCTGGCCTGGCCTCCAGTAAGGCCTGGGTCTTCTTTTGGGGTATCTAGAATCAGCCTGGCTTCTAGTAGAGCTCCTCAGGCTGTTCTTTCAAATGGTGTGGACTTTACTGGGCCTATGTTATTTGTTTTTCCAACTAGTATAGACTATGTCTGGAGTTCTATGTCTATGGAGTCTTCTGGAGTTCTGGAGAAGGGCTGCTTGTTGACTGGTGAGGGCAGTTGTGGCTGGTGTGGTTGTACCTCAGTGGTAGAAGTCTTCTGTGCTTGGGAGCAGGGCCCAGCACCAGCAGGGTCAGGGACTAGCTGGGATGGCATTGGCCTGGTGGGGTACAGTTCCACCAGTAGGTGGGTCACTCACCTGTCTGGCTTGTGTCGCCTGGACCTGCTTGGCAGAAATCTTCTGGGGTTGGAGAGAGGGCCCATCTGTGGGGCTGGGAATTAGCAGGGACATCATGAGCTTGGGGAAGGGTTGCTGTGTGCAGAATCTGGGGAGGGGTGCAGTTCTGGGGGTAGGCTGGTCACTCACCCATTCTGGCTCATGTGTTGTATGCCTCAGTGACAAAAGTTCACTGGGATTGGGGGTGGGGGCCCAGCAGCAGCAGGGCCAGGGACAAGCTGGGACTGCCTAGTCTCTCAATTCTTAAAAAAAAAAAAAAAGATAGCACTTGAGTTGAAAGTCTGGGAACCACTGACACTCATAATGAAGTCCAATCCATTTATTATGACATTAAATACCCGATGCTGAATTAATTGAACCCTATGCCAATTGTATGATAATAGCGCCCTCCCACAATGTGGTTGAACACTATACCTCCAAGATAAAATATGAACTTCTGTGAAAATTGGCAGAACATTTTATCTTTGAGAAATGTGATTTCAGACCAAAACTGTTGGATCAGGTTTATTTTTAAGACATAGTCTACTTTGAAGATAGGTGGCAGACACTAAAGCGTAAATAGTGCAAGGGTTATGTCCACTCCAGTGTACATGCGGTATATGTGCCCTGCTCACCTAGCAGTCCTTCCTCTGCAAGTAGTAACTTCACACTGTCCCACTATAGTGAAAAGCATGTACACAGGTGCCCAGGCACACACTGTGGCATGGTACAGAGCTTCATCCAATTCTGTGATGTATGCCAGCCCCAGGACTCTTTGGTGATCCCATCCAATCACATGGAGCATCCAATCATTCTCTGACTCTTCCCCTGTGAGAGCTCTTTGCCTCAGAGTGCTTGAAATAAATTTGTGGCCTGATATTTGAGAAAGGAGCAACATGTGCCCTGCTTACGGTGTTACTCATCAGTGCCCTTGACATCCCCAGTTGGATTTGTCCCTAGATAGCTGGCCAGCTTTAGGACCAGAAGGAGCCTGCATCTGAGAGGCCCTCTGCTGGAGGAAGTGCTCACATCTTCTCTGGCAAAGTGACCACCTTGTCTCTCTGTAGTTAATTAATTACCTGCTACCTTGCTTGGCTAACAGTTTACTTTAGGTTCTCTGACCTCTGTCTCTTCCTTGACTTGATGTTTGGGGATTCGGAGATTGATAAACAGGACTCATGAGGATAGAATACACCATTAGGAACAGGTTTCTGGGCACTTGAGCATATTTGCATCTTTGTATCTAGGGCTGGCCAATCTGAGGGGAGTGCATGCCAGTCTTTACATAATACAGATTGATTACTGGCTTCTCAAAGTGTTCTCCCTTTAAAAGACAAACCTAAGCAGCCTGGGAGTGTCGATTTAAGATACCACCCAAGGAGCACACCTGACTAGAGAAAAAAAATCAAACTTAGAATAGATAGATTATTTCTAGGAAGAACAAGAAATAAAATTATATCCCAAGGGAAGGTTCTACGTATAACCTACTGGCCTTGAGAGATATCTTGGGGCTGCTATTAAAGTTATTATGAGGGTTGGGGTGTCTTGGCAGTGAGGGTTGCCTATCACCTCCACCAGCCCTATTGCTCAATAGTATTGTTGGACATTTACCAACACTTGTGGTAAATCTGCCTTTGTCAGAGTAAGGTTTGGGACTGGGGATGCTGGTGGAGATGTTTCCCTATGGCCTCATAGTCCTCTATTTTTTGGTGAGGTTTTATTATGTAAGGATACATTACCCACTCTTAGACATATCCAGGACTATTTTGATGTCTCTGTCACCTCATATATAAACCTCAGGAATTCTGTTTTGGTCTGTAGGTTTCTATGTTCTATCCATCCCTAACAGCATAGGCAAGCAGACATTGTAAGTATTTATTTATTTGTTTGTTTGTTTGTTTTGTTTTTTCAAGACAGGGTTTCTCTGTGTAGCTCTGGCTGTTCTGGAATTTGCTTTGAAGATCAGGTTGGCCTCAAACTCACAGAGACTCACTGGCCTCTGCCTTACAAGTGCTGGGATTAAAAGCATGCACTACCACTGCTCATGTTTATTATATTGTAAGTTACTTGCATCTTCAAGAGCAGAAATTAGACTTTATACACCCATAATACTGAGGATTCCTTGGTACCCACAGTGCCTAGGATATTGTTAAATGTATGTGTTTGAACAGTTGAGACGATGACTTCTTTACTTAGGTTGAATGGAAGTGATAGGGAATGTTTTATTCCAAGAAGATCCTGGATGGGCTCTGATTATTTTAATTTCTCTCTTCTCCATGTATTGCACCTGTGAACTTCATCTGGTTTGTTGAGACAGAGACTTTACTGCTCTCCATCCATTAGAGCACATATACCCTTTGCCTTGGTTTTCAGGAAATGACTTTAGCACTATTCTAAGTATGATTGTCTGATGGCATTTGGGGCCATTTTCAAAATGCAACCCAGGATTACTTCATCACATGCATTTAGCACTGACTACTGTGGCTTCTCAGCCTCTTTTACCAGGCATGTAATATTGGGCACAGGTTGCTGTCCTGGAAGGTCTGAAGTCTGCTTTGCCTTCTAAAATGTTTCTTGGAGTAAGCCAATGAAGCATAGAAGGGTGTTTGGGCATGGTGATGTTCCATGCAGCTCTGTCTCTGGCAAATGGTCTGCATTGAGGTTCTGATAAGAAACAGATCCATTAATCTTATGGTTAAGGCCATTTTAATGGTGTTGTAAAATGGCGTTTATTATAGCACATGCTGTATTCTTTACGAAGACTTCTGGGAGAATTTTTATCTGGTCCCACTGCCATGGGAGGTTGGTTAATTAGAGAAAAGTTTTACTTTTATGAGCTACATAAACTTTTATATATGTTTAGTTTGTATGTGTGTGTAACTGGATGTTTACACACACACACACACACACACACACACACACGCACACACACACAAACACACACTTATTTCAGGAACTACTCTCCATCTTTGAAAACTTATTTTAAATATATGTCTTAAGAGAGAGTGTTCTTGAGTACTGTTACCCAGTTAGTGACTTCTGATTTGGGCTCCCAGACCACTTTGTTCTTTAGAGGTGTGGATTGTACGCTGTGGCAGGTCAATGACTGGCAACTTAAAGCTTATGGCAGACAGAGATATTCCGAATAGTCTCCAGAACCTAACAAAATGTCAAGGACATTGTCATCCTGGGTCCTATCTAAGAGTCTTCCAAAATCAGTAGGTTCCTTAGTTTGTTTTGTATATAACACAGTGTTGTGAAAGGGACAAGCATTTGTAGGTGGGAGCTTTTATCTTTTACTGAAGATCCTGTGGTTCTGTTTGTATTTCTAGTGATATATACACACACATATGATTCTGTTCGTATTTCTAGTGATATACACACACACACACACACACATATATATATATATACACACACATGAGATGTTTATATATATATAAACATCTCATGCATGTGAGAATTTATTAATCAAAGCATGTCTCAGTGGACATGAGGGAAAGACCAGAGTCTTCTGGCTTGTACATTAGATTTGGTCCACACACTTCTCTTATAGAACCACTGTGCTGAGAACAAGGTACCCTTTTGTGTTCTCTTAATGAATCCATTACCAGGTCATTCTCATTATTGGATCTGGGAACAGGTATATTAGAGATAAAAATTCCACCTCTGAGATTTGCTTTCCAAAACACAACTCTTTCTTTCTTTCTTTCTTTCTTTCTTTCTTTCTTTCTTCCTTCCTTCCTTCCTTCCTTCCTTCCTTCCTTCCTTCCTTCCTTCCTTCCTTTCTTCCTTCCTTTCTTTTTTTCCCCTGATTTGGTTTCACATCCATCCTTTCTTTAACCACTTCCTTTTCCCTTTCTTGGGGAAATACAAAATTCAGACCTGTCCTGAGGCTGAGCTTTGGTGAATGCAGCAGGAAGTCTGAAGTATGCTGACCATGTTCCTCCCTTCAGAGGGTGATGGAGGTCAGTGATGGATGCAGTTTCCAGACCATCCTCTGGGTGCCTGTTGGACCACGATGGAGTGACTCATTAGCTCCCAAGACTGTGGGAGCTCATCTGGCACTCAGCAGTATCACAGATGGCTAGCAGGTCTGCCCCAAGGCAATGGGACCTGCAAATGCAACCATGGTTTCCTTTGGACTTCCAGCCTCTGGAGTTAGAAGAATCAGGGAAGAGAACAGTTGGGGAGATCTGAGCAGAAAATACATGATTTTTTGTCAACATTTTAGAGAAAGCTCAAGCTAATTTTAATTTGAATAGAAACGTTTATAACAGATTTGAGTTTTCAAAATTTTAATTAATATTTTGGTTAGCGTAGGAAACAAGGGGTTTTATTATGGCATTTTCATCATGTTTATTACTCGAGTTCTCTCATATTCACTCCCACAGCCCCCTTCTAGTCCTCTTGCCCCCTGGATGTCCATTTCCTTCCTGCAGATAGTCCTCCTTCTGATTTCATGTTTTATATGTCTATATGTCTATGTGTATATATGTACATGTGTGTATGTATATATATGTACAAACACATATTTGTATATGTACATGTGTGCATGTGTGTGTATATATATGCATGTGTATATGTACATGTGTACATGTATATATGTACATCCACATGTATGTTTCACATATGAATGAAATATGCTTTCTTCCTCCTTCCCATCATCATCCTCTTTTTTCCCTCCTCCTTTTAGGTTTCTTTATAATCTCCATTATCCTCCCTTTACTTTCTCATCAGAGGTATCTATGGATATCTCTACAGCTGGATCCCATGTGTAAGGGAAAGCATGCAGTGCCTGTCTTCCTGGGTTGGGCTTATTTTGGTAAACATGAGACTCCATGCTTTTCCCTGCAAATGACACAGTGTCAGTCTTTATATCTTAGTAGAGCTGTCCTGTGTGTGTGCACCGCACTTTATCTATTCATCTGTTATTGGACGTTCTAGACTGATTCCTAGATATTAGTTCTGAGCTTCCCAAAATGAAATAAACCACTTTGGTGATTTCTGTGCTTTCAATCTGGGTAACTTTAATGAATGTTTTGGCCCTCCAGAAATTCCTAACCTTCAATGTGACTCTATTTAACAGTGAGGACTGCTTTGGTAGGATTAATAACATTTTTAGAGGTGACCTAAATGCGTACTCCAGACACTGTTACATAAGTGGAATGGGGAGGTTAGGATTGGCTTCTCATGTTTTTTTGTTATTTTTTTCAACATGATTCTTTGGAAATTCATTGTTATTGTCTGTATCTCAGTGGTTTGTTCCTTTTTGACTGAGCGTTGTTCCATGGTGTGGATGTATCTCATGTGGTTAATCACTCATCCACTGAAGGCCACCTAGGTGGTCTGTATGTCTTTGATATTAGGGAACAAGGTGTTACAGATATTTTTGTGCAAGTCTTTAATATAAATATTAAGTTTCCATGTCCCTAAGATAAATGTGCAAAGGTACAACTGCTTGGATGTGTGGTAATTTCATATTTGGCTTCTGAAGTATCCTCCATCATGGCCATTTTTTGTGTTCACCAGCAATATGCAAGCAAGCCATACTCTTTGTACCTTGGCCAGCATTTGGTCTTATATCAACTAAAAACAAATAAGCTCCCACCCATCTTGGTAGCTAGGCTGTAATAAATTATTGTATCTGTGTTTGATGTTTGGAGCTATAGGTCTGAAACCAGGGCTTTGTGCATGCTAGAGAAGAGCTCTGCCCCTAAGACAGATCTCCAGCCCTAACATTATTGTAGTTTACTTATAATTCTACATTGGTTAATTAGGTTTTATCTATTTAATACGTTTTAAAAATATCTTTATATGGGCTTCATTGAAATGTTTTCAAGATTTTTTTTTGTATTTTCTAGTAAGATGTTGTTTTTAACTCTAATGAAATATTTACATATTCTATGGGCTAGCCCTTTGTCAGATATGTAATTTAACCTGTTTCTCTCAGTGTAACTTTGTAAAGTGGCTCCCTCCCTGTTTTCTTCCTTTCCTCTGCCTCACCCTCATTACAGAACGAGTTGTTGATTGATGAATGGGCTAGGAGGGGTAGAGGGAACTTGGATGTTTGGAGTATACTTTTAAAGGTAATTGATATAGGGGGTGGGCAATGGATTTGATTCATTAGTGGAGCTTTAGGGTTTGTAGAGATATTTGATATAAACGCAATGTTCATGATGCTTCTCTAACCATAGAAACATGAACATCTTCAAAGAATAGTATATGTGGAAAGGAGTCTTCAGGGGGAAAAGCAAAATACAATACTCTTTGTTACCCAATTATAGTATGTAGGCTAATGTTAATGTTTTTATAACTATGGAAGTGCATAAAATTAAATAGTGAGAAAGCCACCTTCCATTTACAGTTCTGTTGCTAACCTGATGACAAGCACCCCTCTGTGCATCATTCATTCATCTGTTGATGTTGTGATCATCAGTAGGAATTGATATTTCAGCTCATGCTGATTTGGGGCTGTCTGTCTTACAATCCCTAATACAAACTTTTCTGCTTATCTGGTTAGGACAATTATGCGTTACAGTCAAGTATATAGCACAGAATCCCTAGAATTCCTGTAAATGTGACAACCAAGAAATAGATAGTTATGTATTACCTATAAGTAGTCTCTCACAAACTAAGCAGAACATTGCACATTTTGTTGAACTAAAGATACAAAGCTACTAGATAATTTGAGAATTGTAAGTTGAAGTCAGAACTCTATTTCCATGAATACTACTTTTTTAGAAAGAGTCCACACTCATTTGCTACTTACCGTCTAAGAAAACATTGTCAAAGTAAAGAAGGCAATTTCATGTCTGAGGAAGTTCACAAGAGGTTGTTAATAATATCAGTAGGAAAGTTATTTCCTGAGTTCCCAGCAGAAACTGAAGGCTCATGTCAAACACCCCTTATCAACCCAGCAACAAATAATCCTTATAGCATGTCTCAGTCAGTTTGTTACTATAACAAAATACCACAGACTGGGTAATTTAAAAAATATCAGAAATTAATGTTCTCACAATTTCATAGGTTAGACACTCTTAAATCAAGATACTAGTAGGTTTGATTGATGGATAAGGGCTGTTCTCTGGTTCCAAGATGGTGCCTTTTACCTGTATCCTCCATAGAGGGCAATATTGTGTCCTCACATGGCAAAAAGCAGGAGTGGCAGAAAGAACTCACTCTGTCCTTCCCTTTATAAGGCCTGACAACGTTCACAGTTTAATCACCCTCTAAAGACCCTTCATCTTAATGCGATCACACTGGCAGAACTTTTATTTTGGAGGATGTGCATTCACACAGCATGGCAGTTTGGAACTGGACAAATTCTTGATTCTAATGGAACCTTAGCTCAAATTCTGGTTCCTGTTCATATCATGGCAACCTAGTGCATTTCCTATTGTATTACATAAAACAGAACAAATTATCCTCATGTCCCAAGAGTTATTGCCAAGAAGCTAGGAAACAGGTGGCTCAGTCAGACGGCTCAGCAGGTAGAATGTTTACCTTGCAGCCTGACCATTTGAGTTGGATCCCTCGGACCGGTACAAAGGTGGATAGAAAGAACTAAAGCTGGGCGGTGGTGGCGCACGCCTTTAATCCCAGCACTCGGGAGGCAGAGGCAGGTGGATCTCTGTGAGTTCAAGGCCAGCCTGGTCTACAAAGCGAGTTCCAGGAAAGGCACAAAGCTACACAGAGAAACCTTGTCTCAAAAACCAAAACAAAAACAACAACAACAACAACAACAACAACAAAAACAAAACAAAACAAAAAAACTAAATCTACAAAGTTATTCTCTGACCTCCATAAGTGTGCCAGAGTGCACACAAGCCTTCCCTTCACTCCACATATCGCACACATAATAATAAATAAAAATTAAAACAAAATAAAAACAAAAACAATAAATGGAATATATTACATAAAGCAGACAGTATGATGTCTGGATAAGGGTCAGCATCTAGTACAGGCTCCTGCAAACCAGAGCCTGCCGTCAGCTACTTGTTTTTGTAAATAAAGCTTTACTGAAACACAATCATGCTTGTTTATTACCTATTGTCTGTGACTGCTTGTATTCTGTAAGGGTGTATTCAATATTTATTAGTGATCATACGACTTGGAAAGCCCAAGACATATAGTGAATAAATTTTTAAGGAAAATATTTAGGGAAAAAGGAAATGTTTGTCAACCTCCAATTTAGTATATAATAATTTTTTTGCAACTCTAAAAGCTATTTTGTAGACAGCAAAATAAAAAAGACTAATAAGGTTATAATTTCAGTGGAATAATGACTTAAATTTGTTTGGGAATTTTTAACTTATTTTATAGTAAAAATTTTAAACTTTATAACCACTTTCAGAGTAGTTTAAAATACAGGAAAGAACTTCAAAAAATATGAAAAGAAATCCAATCATGAAATTTGGATATATTTGAAATTCTCCTTCCCCAAATTCCTTGTATTATACAAAATGACCATGCAATAATAATTAACTGTGGGAGTCTGTGGGAAGTCAGCTCCGACCTTCCCCCACCTTTTGAAGGGTTCTTAGGTGGAGGAGAGAGGAATTAAGAAATGACAGATAGAAAGAAAGACCTAGATGAGGAGAAAGACAGAGACACAGGATAGCTTTGGGAGGGCCTTGTCCTTTATTCTAGTGAGCTTTTATAATATGCTGAAGGGAGAGGCAAAAAACCTCCCCCTTGCAAGATCAAAGCACACCATACAGCCAAGTGTAGACCCTTCCAAACACCTGGTAACCACTCCCATGGTCAAATCATCTCCTTATGCAGCCCTGCTGGGTAAAGCAAGCTCAGATTCTCTGACCCTGAGTAATTTGGGCTCCCACAATTAACATTTAAGATCAGGTCTCCTCTTGAGTAATTCAGAAAACAATTCTTCTGTGGTGCGGTCCCGGCAGCAGGTGCTTTGGATTTGATGGCTGCATGTTTTCTCTAAGTTCAAGCAAACATAGATCAAATAGTGCTTGCTGTAAAGTCCCCTGGCTTCCCTTTGGGCAGAGCCTTTCTGGGTGTAGGGTCTGGGCTCATTATCAATGCAAAGTGAGGATCTTTTCAAGGTCTTCTATAGAATTCATGTGAGCATGTTGTCTCTTCTGAAGACTTCCAGTGGGGTTGGGGCTATCGCACGCAATGTTTTGATTCCTGTTGAATACAGTTTATTTAAATTAGATAACTTCTACAAATCTGTCTTCAAATTTAGTGACTCTCCTTTCTGCTTCCTCCAATTAGCGTTGTGTAGATCAATAACCCCTACAGTGCAGATCCTTATGCTGTGTGTCTAGAACCAAGGCCTCAGTGAGGTCACAGACTGTAACATGGGCAAGCATGTCTAGAAACAGCTCAAAATTGTTACGTGTTTAATTCTGAGTCAGTTTTTGGTTGAGGCTTGTTCAGAAACCTTTTCACTATTGCTAAGGTTTTTGCTCTTCCCACATGTTTTATAACTCCATATTGAGTTACCATAGACAGTTTTAGAAGCTGATCTCAGGTTGGGGTGACAGTTCAGTGTAAAGTGCTTGGGTTCAGGCCCCCAGGCCCCGTGTAAATGTTGGATGTGGCTCTGCAAGCCTTAAGCCGAGTGCTGGGAGTAGGAGAGTCAGATATAGGAGGATCTCTGGGCTTGCAAACCAGCTAACCTAGCTGAAAAAAATGGTGAGCCCAAAGTTCAGTGAGAGTCTATCAAGAGTACAGATAGAGAATATAGCAGACATAGGAAGACAGTCAACATCCTTTTCTGGCTTTCACATATGCATTCATGGATATGCACAGACATGCACTACATACAACATACGCATTAGAGAGGAAGAGAGAGAGAGAAAGAGAGAAAAAGAAGAGAGAGAGACTGAGAGATGCTGAGAGAGTGAGAGAGAGAGAGAGAGAGAGAGAGAGAGAGAGAGAGAGAGAGAGAGAGACTGGACTTTGGGGTAGGAATGGCTAAGCTTTCTGGCTAGAGCCAGATAGAAATAGTTTAGATTTGACACACCACATGCAGTAGACGTCTTCTTACTCATTTATTTTACAACCATATAACATGTAAAATCCAGTCTTAGCTTATGGGCTATACAAAAAGAGGACATATTCTAGCAGTCTTTCTGATGTCTCAGATGAATAACTAGGACACTTATGAGTACTTCCAGTCTCTCTAGTCTGAAACTTCTCTAAGTCATAGCTAAATGCTTGTTTCTGTCCTCAACAGAGTCTAGCTATTTCTACTAGGTCTCAAGAAATCCTGCCCTTACTTGTTCAGCTAGAGCCTTATGCAGAAAATACATCTCTGCCACCCTCGCCCAATTTTTGGAGGATCCTCATTTTCTTTCAGTGCCCACACAATCTAATGTCAGCGTGTGTCTCCCCACCCAGGACTATCCTGGTCTACATGAGCTCTAGATCTCCCTGTTCACAGGCAAAGATCACAGATGGCTTTCGGGCCCCTCTTGTCTATTTCTCTCACGTGTAATCCAATGCCTAAAAGGAATTGCATCATTCATGCCTCCATTTTGTGGCTTTTTATGTCAAGAGGGTAAGCCTAGTACTGATCATGATGTCATGCCCAAAGATGGAAATTTCACAGGAATTTCTGAAATAATTCTTCTGACTATATCTCTCACATCTTCAAATGACTCCTTAGCAGACCCAGGATCAAAAAAGGTCTCGTAAACTTTGTGGTCAAGGTTTTATGCAACCTGATGCTCATTTGCCTTTGCTGCATCCTCTTATCAGGAACCCTGTGCTTCCATCTTACTGAACCATGAACTAATGCTCAAACACATCCTTCATGCCTCTGTGAGTTCATTCTGGTTGTAATGTGTTAACACCCTTTGTTCGTTCATTGTCTGACAGAATCCCTCTCATTCTTCACCTTCATGTCCCTGCTTCTGAGCTTATGTCCTGATCACCCCTATGTAAAGCTAGCTGTCAAATTTCTGTTTCCATATCTTATATTCTGACATCCTTAAAAATGCTTCTCAAGCTGTACATTTTCAGGATGCAAATTTATACTATTTCTAGTGAGGAAGGAGACTGCATTATTTCACTCAAGAATAAGACCACAGAACACAGTGGGAACTGGTCTTTCAGACCACACATACCTGTCTACTGTCTAAAGTGAGTCTCAGTTTGAACTAATTGTTGATGAATTGGATGTAGATCCAGTATTGTCAAATATGATGTTATGATGTTTCAAGAGAAACTGAAAATATGTACACGTGCACACACACACACACACACACACACACACACACACACACACACACACACCGTGAAGGTCAAACAAAATTTCTATAGGCTGAATATACCATTCAGATTCAAAAATTTTAATCTATACTCTAGAAAATGATTTGAAATAAAATTTCAATGTGATGATTTGAAAGATGCAATGCATTTTAAAATTAAATGTAGTTGTTTTTTTGCTATAAAGAATATTAAACAGCCCCTCTGTTCCTAATTTCACCTACCCTAGCATTTCCATGTTTTGAACTGGACATGGTAAGGGATCCCCTCCTTGCTTCAGTTCCTCAGCTTCTCTACCTCTGACCTACATCACCCACTCAATCCAATGGTCACTATGTCCCAGACATAGTAAAAAGCCCCAGCCATGTCTTGCCACTTTGGGCCCTTCTGCCTCTGGGTGTGTGATACACAGCCATTCTATGCATTCACCATGGCCCTAGATGCAGTAAAAATTCTGATCCCCTTAGCTTTGCCTCCTTGAGACTTTCCCAAGGTGCCCTGCCTGCTACCTTACTTTAGAATTATGTTCAAGTGAGCTAAAACTCATATGAAAAGACAACCAATATTTTAATACTAGATGCCTAGGTTTAATCCTGAAAACACAAGCAATATGAAAACCAAGACAAAAATGTCCCCCATCAAAAAACTCACAAATCCCACAGTAATGCTGCCCAAGGAGGACAGCTTACATGAAAGTCAAGACAGAATTCAAAAGAATTATTGTAAACATATTCGCATACTTCAAAGAACCCAAAGAGGACACTAATAACTACTGGAATGAATTTAGAGAGCTGAAATACACTGGATGAAGTCCACAAAATCACAAGAGTTGAATTAAATGGGGACAATTGAGACATGAAAATGAATTCAATAGCAGTTGAAACACTGAAGAAAACTCAAACTGAAATAAAGAAGGAAGTGAAAAACTCAATAAGTCTAACAGAAAGCTCAATGGAAACCCTCACCATTCTCATGAAATAGAATATCAGGGCTTGAAGACATGGTAGACAAATGGGATCACCCAATAAAAGAAAATGATTTTTTTCTTCAAAACCCAGACTTGCAAATTTCATGTGCAAGAAACCCGAGCCACCATATAAAGATCAAATCTATAAATTATGGACATAAAAGGAGGAGAATTATAGGCCAAAGGTATAGTAAATACTTTCCATAAAATTAAAGAAGCAAATTTCCAAAATCTAGAGAAAGAGGTGCCATCTAAGAACAAGAGGTATAAAAGATACCAAGAGACAAGGCCTAAGAAGAAACTCCTCATAATGTATTATATTTAAAAGCCTAAATCACTGACTAAAGAAAGTGTATATAAAACTGTAGGAGAGAAGGTTAAGGTCACATATAAAGCATGTGTGTTAGAATAACAGCTGAATATTCTATGTACAGTTTCAAAGCTAGAGGGCTTGGGAAGATGTATTCACAACTTCTAACCCAGACTTTTATACCCAGAAAAACTATCTATTTAAGTTGAAGGAAAAGTAAGACTTTTGCATGTTAAAAACAGACTCAAAGAATATCTGGCCATTAAGCCAGATTTGCAGAAGATACTGGAAAAATATTTTGGACTGAAGAGAAGGATAAACACATTGGAGGTCATAGAAAGATAATATAATAACAGGACACTTCTGCTGTGGAATGTTGTTCTGTATGCTGTGAATATGTGTTGTTTTGATTGGTTGATAAATAAAATACTGATTGGCCAGTAGCCAGGCAGGAAGTATAGGAAGGGTAAGCAGATGAGGAGAATTCTGGGAAGAGGAAGGCTGAGTCAGGAGTCGCCAGCCAGACAGAGAGGAAGCAAGATGACAAGGCAGAACTGAGAAAAGTTACCAAGCCACATGGCTAAACATAAATAAGAATTATGGGTTAATTTAAGTGTAAGAGCTAGTCAGTTAAAGCCTGAGCTAATGGCCAAGCAGTTATAAATAATATTAAGTCTCTGTGTGATTATTTTATAAAAGGCTGCATGACTGTGGGTGAGATATTTGTCCTGACCACGGGCCAGGTGGGACACAGAAAAACTTCTGACTATACACTTCACCAAAGTAATCTAGGAAACATGAGAAAATCAACAAAATGACAGGTATTAGTACATATTTCAATGACAAATCTGAATATTAATGATATCAATTTCTCAATAAAAAGATAGACTAGTATATTGATTTAGAAAACAAAATTCATCTTTTTCTACATCAAAGAAGCACACATCATTCTCAAAGAAGTATGACAACTCATGGAAAAGGGCAGTACAAGCAAATGGAAGAAAGACACAAACAGATACAGATATTTCAATATCTGACCAAGTGGATTCTAAGCCAAGGCTAGTAAGTAGAGGTAAAGAAAGTGACTACAGACTATTATAGTACCAAATCATTATGAGGACATTAAATTCTAAACATATGCACACCAAACACAGGTGTAATCAATTTCATAAAGCCATGGGTTAGCCCCAGCACAGTAATAGTAGGTCATTTCATTAGCCTAGTCTCATCACTAGACAGGTGATCCAGATAAAAACTAAACAGAGAAATACTGGAGTTAAATGACAACATAAGACAAATGAGCCCAACAGACATCTGCAAAACATTATACCCAAATGCTAAATAATTCATATTCTTTTCAGCAGCCCATGGAATTTCTTCAAAGTAGACCACATATTAGAACACAAAACAAATCTCAACAAATACAGGACAATGAAATAACATCTGTCTTAGTTACTTTTCTATTGCTGTGATAAGATACCAAAGCAACTTATAAAATAAAGCATTTATTTACAGTTTATAGTTTCAAAGGTTTAGAGTCCATGACCATCACAACAGGGAGCATGGCAGCAGACAGCAGGCATGATGCTGTAGTAGTAACTGAGAGCTCACATCTTGAGACAACTATGAGACAAAGAGAAAGACTGGGAATGGTGTGGGCTTTTAAAACCTCCAGGACCATCCCCAGTGACACACCTAACCCAACAAGGCCATATCTCCTAATCCTTCCTAAACAGTTCCACCAACTGGGATCAAGCACTCAAACATATGAGCCTATGGAGGCCATTCTTATTCAAACCACCGCAACATTTTGTACTATGTTTGACTACAATGGAATAAAGCACACAAATTTATGGAGATGAAACAATGTGCTACTGAATGGTGAATGGGCCACAGAAGAAATCAAGAAGGAAATAAAAAAATTACTAGAATTTAATAAAAATTAAAACTAAATATGACAAAGTCTATGGGATACAATGATGGCAGTCCTAGGGGAAAAGTTTACAATGCTAGTTTCCACATAAAAAAAGCAGAGAGATCTCAAATAAAATCTTAATGATGTATCTGAAGTCCTTCAAAAAGCAAGAATAAACCCAACTCCCAAAGAAGAGGAATAATTAATATCAGGGCAGAAATGATTAAAATAGAAATAGGAAAATACAAAAAAATTAATGAAACAAAATTTGGTTCTTTGAAAAAATAAACAAGACTGACAAAGATTTAGCCAAATTAACCTAAAAAAGAGAAGACCAAATTAATAAAACTAGAGGTGAAAAGTGAAATACTAACTATAATAGATAACAAAGAAATTTGGAAAATCATGAGAACATATTCTCCAAACCTATATTCTACTAAATTGGAAAGTCTAAAAGAAATGGATGGATTTCTAAATACCCAAGATCTACCTAAATTAAACAAGGATGAAATAAATAACTTATAAGGATCTATAACTAGTAATGAGATTGAAGATGTAATACAGTCTCCCAACTAAAGAAAGTCCAGGACCAGATAGATTCACTGCAGAATTCAACTAGATGTTCAAAGATGAACCAACATTAATACAATTCAAGTTATTCCATGAAAGAATTGTTAGGAACATTTCCAAACTCTTTTTATGTTCCAGCACTAGCCTGATAACCAAATCAGGGAAAGAAACAAAACAAAAGGAAAATTACTGACCAATATCCTTGATGAACATAGATGCAAAAATTTTCGATAAAATTTTTGTAAATTGAATTCAAGGTCATGTCAGAAGGACAATTTTTCATGATCAAGTCAGCTTCATTCTGGAGGTGGTTCAACATACATAAATCAGTAAATGTAATTCATCATATAAATGTACCCAAAGACAAAAATCACATGATCACCTCAATAGATGCAGAAATGCTTTTACAAAATCTCTTCCAAAATTTTTCAGAATCTATTGACAGCCAACATTTTAGAAGTAAGATTGAGGACTCTGTGTGCCCTCCCTTCATATATAACTGTTTGTTGATGATGCTATTTTTGTACAAGCCTAGAGCATAACTGTTATGACTTCACAACTACAAAGACTGAGTCAGACCTAGAGAATTGCATTTTGCAGCCTTTTTCTGTGTCTTCCAGCTTTGTTTTTAGTTTCTTACCCATTGCTGAGCCCAGTAGCTCCAAACCCATAGTCACACACACCATCTTCATTAAAATCATCATGTGTCACAAAAAAATAGACAAGAATGAGAGACTGGGGATGGGGAGGGAGGGAGAGACACAGAGAGGGACACAGAGAGAGTTTTGTAGGAAGGCAGGGAGTCTCTACAGGGTAGGAGATAAGAGTAATCAGTTTGCATTATATAAAATGTGTAAAACTGCCAAAGAATGAATTTAATTAATAAAACATAAACCAAACCAAAACAAACCTATCACAAAAACAAAACAAAACAACAACAACAAAAGCAAACCTAAACAACTCCAACAAAAAACAAACCGAACCAAAATGAAAGACAGTGTTGGAACAGCATATTAAATCAAGGCCATGCTGATCAAGGGTTTCATTTTTGGTGTTAGATGTGACATGTAACTCTCCAAAACTGTTTGTTTATGAGTTCAAATAAGTTTGAAATTTGAAGGGACATGAACAGTCATTCTGAGTCTACCATGGTCATTTTTTTTCTTTTTTTCTTTCTATAATGTTCTGGATTGATGGAAGTGGTCATGAATAGTGCACATCTCATAGAGAAGAGCTCTGTACCATCAATAGATTCAGTTCATTACCAAGCTCTTTGCTTATCTGAGTGGGTTTCATTATATTAAACAAATCCAATCTCTCAGTATGTATTCCTACTGACCCCTTGGAATCCTATGGCAATATCTAATCCCTCTCTTCTTGATGATGCTAATTATTTCAATAAAGCCACCAAATTATCTTCTGATCCAACGTCTCACGAATTCTTTGCAAACAGCAAAACTTTCTTGTGGTGATATTGTGTTCCCCAAAATATTGTGCACCCTAATAAACTTATCTGGGGTTAGATAACAGAACAGCTACTAGATAGACGTAGAGGCCAGAAAATGGTGGCATACATACCTTTAATCCTAGCATTCCAGAGGCAGAGATCCATCTGGATCTCTGTGAGTTCAAAGCCATACTGGAAATAGCCAGGCATGGTGACATACGCCTTTAATCCCAGGAAGTGATGGCAGGAGGCAGAAAGGTATATAATGGGTGAGGACCAGGAACTAGAGCCTGGTTAAGCTTTCAGGCTGTTAGCAGCAGTTCAGCTGAGATTCATTCTGGATGAGGACACAGAGGCTTCCAGTCTGAGGAAACAGGATCAGCTAGGAGTTGGTGAGGTGAGGTTAGCTGTGGCCTGTTCTGTCTCTCTGATTTTTCAGTGTTCACCTGAATACCTGGCTCTGGGTTTGTTTTTATTAATAAGACCTTTTAAGATTCATGCTGCACTTTCTCCTGTTCTTTTCTTTCTTTGTGGTTTCCAGATGTGGCATTTACTCCAATCTGACTCTGAGTATTAAAATATAAGTAGGATTCTCTGGGAATTTATGGACAACACCAGGGTACGAATGTCAAAGAAGTAGATACGCATCTGTGGGCTAAGCATGCCCTAAGATTGAGTCCATTGCTCAGCTTTGCACCCCTGGGTATCTTTAAGTGTGCTGCCAACTTGCCTTCCTTATTTGTTTGTCCAAGATTTTCTTTAATCATGTTCCTTGAAATACATAGCAAATACCCACTCTTGCATCAAGTATTGGACCTATAAAGGAAAAGCTTCTTGGAGATTAATTCTAATTATTTATCACATTCATTGCACTTCAAGCTTTCCATCACCTCTGATTGTCCTATTACTGTGATAATATGACAAGTAAGTTTATATTTCAAATATAGAAAGAAAACGTTGATTTGCATCTCTACAGCTAACTCACTACATTAGCATGCCTTTAAAAGAAAAGCATTTTCTTTAAGATCAAGAACTAAGTATTACGTTGTGAGCTTCAAAAAGAATCATAATACAACAGAAAAAATAAGGTTCGAAGATTGAAAAGAAAGAATCTTTAAAGGCCATTATTTAAAAAAATAAAATTGTTCATGTGGAAAATCTAAATATGTACTTAGAACCATTGCAACATATAGCAGATAGCATTGAGGAAGTTGCCTACAAAAGTCTTCACACAAAACTTTAAAAAATTATGTATATATCATGAGCAATTTGAAACTGTTATATAAAGCTGTGATGTGGTGTGACTTTTCCTGGAGGAATGTGAGCAAATGTCGGTTCACCCTAGATGGGCACTGAGGACAGACCAGAGAAACAATTCCACACATGTAGCTGGGTGAACCGGTGAGCTTACTGGGGTTACTTACAGAGTGTGGGTATAGTAGTTAAGGTTTTTATTGCTGTAAAGAGACACCAAGCCCACAGCAATTCTTACAAGGAAAACATTTAATTGCACGGGGGTGGGGGTGCTCACTTACAGTTTCAGAGGTTCAGTCCATTATCATCATGGTAGGGAGCATGGTGGCATGCAGGCAGACATGGTGTTGGAGGAATAACTGAGAGTCCTATGTCTTACAGGCAACAGGAAGTTGACTGACTCACTGGGTGGTAACCTGAGCATAAGAAACATCAATGCCCACGCCCCCCCTTCACAGTGACACATTTCCTCCAACAAGGCCATACCCACTCCATCAAAGCCAAACCTCCTAATAGTGCCACTCCCTATAAGATTATGGGGCCCAATTACATTCAAACTACCACAGTGGGTAAGGGGTTACTTTAAGGAACATAGATGACTCAAAGACATTGCACCACCCCAAAGCCTACCTCAGCAGGGGTGATGGCTCACTAAGTCTAAATCCTTGAAGCTTTCAGTGTCCTTTCTTCAGCCTTGTGAGGGACCTTCTGAATCTTGTCAGCTTCAGACATTTCCTGAGTAATTTTCATTTGCTTCCCAAATTTTAATGATCTTCTCTTCAGGATGGAGTGTTTCAACTTAGAAGAAATTTCTGTATAATCATTATTTATAGTAATATCAAGAATATTCGTGGCATAAGAATAGTATATGCAGTTTTTGAGGGGAAATTATAAATTACTAAGAGTCATAAAAGAAAATCCGAGAGGCTTATTTTGTTCATAGGTAGTAAGATCCAGAGTATAGAAATGTGTCAGTTCTGGGTAAAATATTGCAGGGTAACCAGTTATATCAGTCAAAAACTTCATTGCAGTCTAAAGAGTCAGAGGTGGGGACCTCACAGGCTAAGATTTTATGGTAGAGAAGATAGCTTGATGCTGAAGGAGGTAAACTTAGTGTATACACTAAAATTCTACAGTAGAAAGATGCATAAGTGCAAAGTGATTTCATCTACTCAGACTTTTTAAAATACAAAGGAGTGGAATATAAAGGCTGCTACTTTGTTGCTCCCATATATATAGTCAGGATCCTGCTAGAGAGCAGACGGCATATTTAAATTGAGAGGGGGCAAGGAGAGTTTGAATAATGGTCACATAGGGATGTGATTGGTTAAAGAAAGACCAAACATAATGGTGAAGCCACTGGGAACAACAACTGGTTGTAACTGGTGCAGCCTCTAGGATGAAGATAGGAGATGAGACAGCCATCAGTGGAGATGCTTAAGATAACTCTAACTCTGGGAATGTCAAGAGACTGTAGTTGTGGCTTCTGGTTGAGCAACACAAGGGCTAAGCAATGGCTCACTGGAGAGAGATCTGGGCAACAAATATTGCAATTCTTATTCCCTTCCCCCTCTCTAGTCACCTACTGGTGCCTGCTATTGGTTAGTTCCCATTGGACTTCCAAGAAGCAGTGATTCCCTCAAAGGCCAGAAGCACATTGCTCACAGCAGGTGGAGAAAGGCTATGAAGAGATTTCAAAGGGCAAGAACACATCCAGGTCATAATGGGAGCTCTCCACATATTTCCTACAATAACAAGGCTTTCTCGCAAACTCCACTTAGAGGTGAGAATCAATATTGAGAACTAGATATAATTGAATTAAGAACATTGCTTTTTCGGAAAGAGTCTCCTTTATTGAACGGGGTTGAGGAAAGAAGGACCTGACCCAAGAATAAGTCCCTTGTTGAACAAATGTGTATGTGTATGTCTTGGTAGTCTAGCTATATTCTCCAATCTCATTCTGCTACCTATGTGTATACCCAAGTAACTTCAGTTATCCGGAATCATTGAATTAGACCCAAGATGTACCCCCATTTCATTATTTCTACTGTGGCGTTAACTACTGTGTGAAAAGGACCTCTGTGCTTATATCTTCATTTGGATCTCAGAAACATCATCAATATTGAGTTCCTTCTGTGTGCAAGATAGAGCAGGCACAGTGGAAAGACACCCAAATAAGACACCCTTGCTCTCTAGAGGCTCCATCTTGCCAAGAGAAAAACAAAACAGAACAAAAAACAACAATAACAAACAGAAGAATGCAAGGCTGAATTTATTATCTTCTCAAACCCTGTTGTTTCTTCCCCCAACATTTTCTCTCTATGGACATTTGATTTCCTCTGTCCCCACACCTCTGTTTTTTTGTTACCTGAGTTTTCTTGATAAAGTTGATCCCCGGGGGGACTATCATTCTAGGATTCTGGGTGCTGGAAGCAAAGATTTAAAAAACATTGCTAGTGTTTATCCAGAGACGTCATCCCTAACTACATCACGCTTTTGCAGGAGGGAGGGAAGGAGGGATTCAGAATATGGACTTACTGCCTTGTTATTTAGTTTATGCTTGTTATTCCACACTGAGTGGCTCCATGCTGAGAAGTGCCATTAACAGAACCAGAGAACAGAGCATATTTATAAAGTGTGATCAGTGTAGCCCTCAGCACATTCACTTGAGGACACCTAGCTTGTGGCGTTTAACCCTTGCAGTTCCAGACTCAGACAGTGACATTAGCCAGAGGCTGCAGTCTTGACTTTAACTCTCCCTACTTTCATAGCCATGGAATCTACCCATGCAGAAAGAAAGGAAATGAAGGGAGAAAGCATGGGACCCCATGGGGAGAGGGCAGTTTTCTGCAGTGTGCTCAATCTCACTTGAAGGTACCTATATGCCGGTATCCCCAAGGACTATAAATGTG
>CABHPP010147173.1:0-39637 GCA_902168425.1 Peromyscus attwateri
GTCAGGGATCGTGATGCCTCCAGAGGTTGTTTTATTGTACAGGATTCTTTTGGCTATCCTGGGTTTTTTGTTTTTCCATATGAAGTTGAGTATTATTCTTTCCAGGTCTGTGAAGAATTGTGTTGGTATTTTGATGGGGATTGCATTGAATCTGTAGATTGCTTTTGGTAAGATTGCCATTTTTACTATGTTAATCCTGCCTATCCATGAGCATGGGAGATCTTTCCATTTTCTAACATCTTCTTCAATTTCTTTTTTCAGGGACTTAAAGTTCTTGTCATATAGGTCCTTCACTTGCTTGGTTAGTGTTACCCCAAGGTATTTTTATATCATTTGTGGCTATTGTAAAAGGTGATGTATCTCTGATTTCCTTCTCAGCCTGTTTGTCAATTGTATACAGGAGAGCTACTGATTTTATTGCTCAACATCCCTAATCACCAGGGAAATACAAATCAAAGCGACTCTGAGATACCACCTTACACCTGTCAGAATGGCTAAGATCAAAAACACTGAAGACAGCTTATGCTGGAGAGGATATGGAGCTAGGGGTACTCTCCTCCACTGCTGGTGGGAATGCAAGCTTGTACAACCACTTTGGAAATCAATATGGCGCTTTCTTAGAAAATTGGGAATCAATCTCCCCCAAGATCCAGCTATACCACTCTTGGGCATATACCCAAGGAATGCTCAATCATACCACAAGGGCACATGCTCAGCTATGTTCATAGCAGCATTGTTTGTAATAGCCAGAACCTGGAAACAACGTAGATGCCCTTCAACTGAAGAATGGATAAATAAAATGTGGTACATATATACAATGGAATACTACTCAGCAGAGAAAAACAATGACATCATGAGGTTTGCAGGCAAATGGATGGATCTAGAAAAAAATCATCCTGAATGAGGTAACCCAGACTCAGAAAGACAAACATGGTATGTACTCACTCATAGGAGGATACTAGATGTAAAGCAGGAATGACTGGACTGCTACTCACAACTCCGGGGAGGCTACCTAGAGAGCAGGACCCCGGGAAAGACACGGGGATCGCCCAATAACAGAGAAATGAATGAGATCTACATGGACAACCTGGATGTGTATGGGGGTAATGAAGGGCAAGGGTCGAAGGAAAGAGAGCTTGGGGGAGCAGGAGATCCCAGCTGGATCAAGAACAGAGAGGGAGAACAAGGAATAAGAGACCATGGTAAATGAAGACCACATGAGAATAGGAAGAAATAGGGTGCTAGAGAGGTCCACAGAAATCCACAAAGATACGTCCACAATAGACTACTGGCAATGGTCAAGAGAAAGCCCAAACTGACCTACTCTGGTGATAGGATGGCCAAACACCCTAATTGTTGTGCTAGAAACCCAACCAATGACTGAGGGAACCGGATGCAGAGATCCACAGCCAGGCCCCAGGTGGAGCTCCAGGAGTCCAATTGGCACGAAAGAGGAGGGTTTTATGAGCGAGAATTATTGAGACCAAGGTTGGAAAAAGCACAGGGACAAATAGCCAAACGAATGGAAACACATGAACTATGAACCAATGGCTGAGGAGCCCCCAACTGGATCAGGCCCTCTGGATAAGTGAGACAGTTGATTGGCTTGATCTGTTTGGGAGGCATCCAGGCAGTGGGACCGGGACCTGTCCTCAGTGCATGTGCTGGCTGTTTGGAACCTGGAGCTTATACAGGGACACTTGGCTCAGCCTGGGAGGAGGGGACTGGACCTGCCTGGACTGAATCTACCAAGTTGAACTCAATCCTCAGGGGAGTCTTTGCCCTGGAGGAGATGGGAATGGGGGGTGGGCTGGGAGGAAGGGGGTGCGGAATCTGTGGCTGATATGTAAAATTAAAATAAATTATAAAATAAAATTGAAAAAAAAAGAAAGGCAGAAAAAAAGAATATAGCTCAAACATCAATTTCTATATGTAGATAATAATTTCCCAGCACTTTGTTGAAGAGGGTATCTTTTCTTCAGAATATTTTTGAGAGACATTAGCAAAAATTCAGTGGCTATAGTTGAGTAGATTTATTCTTGAGCCCTCCATTCTACTACAGTGATGTGTGTATCTGTTTTTCTGCCAGTGCCATGTTGTTTTAAATACTATGGCTGTGTAGTAATTGGAGCTCAAGGCTGTGATATCTCTAGCATTGTTCTACAAGCTCAGGATTGTTTTGACTAGTTGAGGCTTTTGGTGCTTCTGCATACATTTTAGAATTATTTTTTCCAGTTCTATGAAAGTGCCATTGGGCTTATGATGAGGGTTATGTTCAATCTATAATTTTTTTTGGAGGGAGAATAGTGATTTTTTTTTAATGTATTTGTCCCTGAAGCCATATGCATGAGCGAGTTTGGCATCATTTAGTGTTTTCAGTTATTCTTTTACTCAGTGTTTTATAATTTCTGTTATAAATCTCTTTCACCTCCTTGGCTAGGTTTATTTCTAGGTATTTTATTTACTGACTTATTTTGACGCTATCATGGATGGAATTGCTTTTTTGATTTGTTCCTCAACAACTAATTACTGCTGTAGAGAAAAGCTACTGATATTGTATCCTGATACTTTGAAGAGTTTGACTTTTTGGAGAGTCCCTACAGTTGTCTAGAAATACAGTTGTACCATCTACATAGAGGATAATTCAGGTTCTTACATCTACATTTTCATCTTTCTCTGGTCTGAGTATCCTGTATAATACTGGTTAAGAAAGAGAATCAATTCCACGTCTTCTTCCTGAATGTGTTTTCAGTGTCTCTCCTTTCAATATGATGCTAGCATCAGTCTGTCATAAATATGCTTTATTATATTGAAGCATCATCCTTTATACCTTATAAGTTCTTGATTTTTATGATGGTGACATGTTCAATTTTATCCAAAGCCTTTTCTGGATCTGTTTAGATGTTCAAGCGAATTTAATCATTAATTCTATTGTATCCTGTATTGTTTATTGATTTGTGTTCATTGAACTGTCATTGCATGCTTGAAACAAAAGCAACCAGATAATTGTATGTAAAGTTTTTAATAGGCTATCAATTTAGTTTGTAATTGTTTAATTGAAGAATTCCGCACCAGTGTTCATCAAAGAAATTCACATATAGTTATCTCTATTTTGTTTATTTTGTTCTTATCAAGGTTTGAAAACAAGAAAACATTAACTTTGTAGAATGAGTCAGGAAGTACTCCTTCCACATTTATTATATGCAATAATTTGAGGAGCATCGCTGTTAGTCCTTCATTACAGGTCTGGATAATTACAGTGGATCCATTCAATCCTAGGTTTTTCTTTGTTGAGAGACTATTATAGCTTCAATGCCATTATCACTGATAATTATTGGGTTTTTGTATTGTCTTTGTTCAGATAAGTACTTCCACTTTTTCTATATTTTCCAGTTTATTTTCATGTGTATTATAAAAAAATTCTCTAATAATATCCTAGATTTTAGGATCGTTAAAATTTTGCTTTTATAATCTCCAACTAACTAGGTCTTTTCTGTCTTTTGTATAGTTTATCTTGGAGTCTATCAGATTGTTAATCCTTATATTCATCTTTTAATATCTATTTTACTTATTTCTCTTTTTAACCTTTATTATTTCCTTCCTTTAATGATTTTGGATTTCACTTGTTCTTGCTTTCCTAAGCTGAAATGCATTACTAGATCTTTTTTGAGATATCTTTCAATTTAGTAATGTCAAGAATAATATTGATGTACAAAATTTTAAAAAAGTTTGCTGCACTATGGAAACATGATCATCATCAAAAGAAGAATCAAGAAATTGTCATAAGTAACTTAATTTAATTAATTAGGGAAAGGTGAAAAGAACATAAATCAGATAAATTCATTCAATTTCACATCATAAGGATCTTGGGATTTGCTGAGTGATTGCAACTGGCTATTTATGTGAGCCTTTCCTTTAGTAACTTAAAACACAATGAACAAAAATAGATTAATAGACATCTTCAGAATCCTGTTTTTAAAATGAGTTTATCTATATTATATTTTTTAGTTATAATTTAGGTTAAAATGTTAATAGGAAGGTATATTTTTGCTAAAATACTTTGTGGGTTGGTTTTGTTTTGTTTTTGGTTTTGGTTTGTTTTTTGCCACCATTATTCAACCTATCTTTGTCAAAATTCAGTATTCCTCCTAATGGCTCTTACTTCAATGTGTTTCAAAACAAATATTCACTAACAATATTAAGAGTCTTGTAAAGTTATTATAAGCTTACTCTTTTGTTCCTTTAATGTGAATATGACTGTAAAATCTATAACTCACATCTAACAATTGATAATCCAATGAATGTCTTCTGTCTCCTGGTTTCCATTGAGTTAATTTAATGGTCCGCTCAACAGCAGCACTAGCATTGTGTTTATCCTTCTGACTTTGGTAAAATAATTTAGCCAGATTTACACAATGCATAATTAGAACTTTATCCTCCACTTTGGATGTAAGTGAATTTAGGTTTTGATTTTTAGTTTTAACTTTTTTCCTAATTTCTGATTGGCTTCTTTGTAGACAACAAGAAAACAAAAGACGATTTTTTTTTATTTCTACATGTCTCATTCTCTATCTTTAGATAGAGCTTTCTTTTTTTTTTTCTCTCTCTCTCCTGGGATGGTCCTGGAAATTATTTGGAGATGGGACAATAACAGAGTTTCTTTTCTGCTTTCACAGGTAATTGTATTCTGACCCCAGAGAAATAGGAGAGTTTCACTGTAGTTCTAAAGGGTTATGTTTTTCCAAACTTCTTTTTTAAACGCTAAAAGAGAATAACCATTATAACCAGGAAAATTGAGGCAGGCTTTTAAGCATCAACATTTAAGGTAGGCAGCAAGATCAGGAGCTTAATGGCAGGCTAGGCTACAGAGACTTCTGTTTCAAAAAATACACAACATACCTGTTCTGGAATATTATTTTAAGATGTGTTGCATTTTCTTGTGCTGTGGAACATTTATTTTAATTATGCAAAGATGTGTTGCATTGTTTTTTTCAGGGTTTCTCTGTGTAATAAACCTGGCTGTCCTGGAACTTGTTTTGTAGACCAGGCAGGCCTCAGACTTACAGAGATCTGCTTGCCTTTGCCTCCTGAGTGCTGGAATTAAAGGCCTGCACCACCACCACTTGGCTGCATTCCTTTGTGTTACATTTGTTAAACTCTGTGAAGCTGTGATACTGTGCCTGTCTACAATACCTGATTGATCTACTAAAGAGTTGAACAGCCAACAGCTGGGCAGAGAGAAAGATAGGCAGGGCTGGCAGGTAGAGAGAAAAAAAACGGAAGGAGAAATCTGGGGGAAAGAGGAGGAGCAAAAAGAAGGAGAGAGAATTAAGGACCAAGAAAAGAAGAGGTCAACCACACAGTCAGACCTGGACTAAGAAGTAAAGAAAGGTGTGTAGGGGGCCAGGCGATGGTGGCACACGCCTTTAATCCCAGCAGTCGGGAGGCAGAGGCAGGAGGATCTCTGTGAGTTCGAGGCCAACCTGGGCTACAGAGCAAGATCCAGGAAAGGAGCAAAGCTACACAGAGAAACCCTGTCTCAAAAAAACCAAAAAGAAAAAGAAAAGAAAAGAAAGGTGTGTAGGATAAAGATAAAAGCCCAGAGGCAAAAGGTGGGTAGGATCATTTAAGTTAAGAAAAACTGACTAAAAATAAGGCAAGCTAAGGCCTGGCATTTACAAGAAAGAATAAGCCTCCATGTGATTTATTTGAGAGCTGGGTGGTGGGCCCTCCAAAAAACAAAGAGTAAAAAACAACCAGCAACACATATGCACATACACACGTACACAAACACACACACATATGTAGGTATGCATGCATATACATGTGTGTATGTATCTGTGGTATGTATGCATATATATGTGTGTATGTGTATATATACAAATTAACATAATGTCTATGGTAGCCAAGTTAATCTACCTAGTCTTCAATAATCAACTATAAAGAGAATTTTCGGTACATTTTAATGATGAAATTACAGCTCTTTTTCAATTGACAAATCAATGAATTCAAGAAGGCATTTGCCTGTTTTCGAAGATGCTCACACATCTTCAGATACTTCGTAAGGGGAAAGGGCTTCATTTAAATGTGAGTTCCCCTTAATAACTTTATTATTTTTAGCATTACTCCTTTTAGTAATTGTAAAAACTGACTACACATGACAACTCTATGGTATGGTTAAGGGGAAGGTTTTTACTGTAGATATAAGAGAGAGAACAGCCAAAGGCATCTGGAAGAGTTCAGAGCAGACAAAGAAATAGACAGAACATGGCCAGCAGATTGGACATGGCCGGGGCTGTATTCAAAAGAGGGAAGAATACCAGGGGATAGAGAATAGAGAAAGTCTATCGAGAGAAGCAAGAGCATAGCACACAGAGAGAACATAGTAAGAACAGCAGGGTTATAAGGAGAATGAGTAGTTGGGGGGAAGGAAGCCCATGAACTAGAGGGAGTTTATGGTAGGGGAGGAGGTAAGAAGAGCTAGAGCGCTAGCACAGAATTTGAGATGTATAACAGCTACTTGTGATACTAAGGGAAGCCAGCATGAGTCTTGATATGCAGATGCACCACAGGCAGCCATATGTCCCTTCTACCAGAAGTAAAGGATTTTTTTTTCTTTTTGGTAGAGAGGAACCAGCTTCACAAGTTCCTGAGGGATGCTGGCTTTTATCTAACTGCTAAAAATCCTCCTATGGTTCAGATTGAACCCATTTCTAGATAGTTGGGCTGTCATTTGGAGTTTGGGGAATTGGAGATCCCTTTGGCCCTGACAGTAGTAACCAGAAATGTGAAAGTATCTGCTCATTGACATACTGAGCAACTCAACCTAGAGGATACATCCAGCATAATTTATAATTTTATTGGTCAAATGGTTTAAACTCTGTGAATACAAATAATGGTAAATTCTTTTACTATGAAAGGTACCAAAATAGATTTTCCTTTATAAATGAGTGCTGGGAAGAGTGTCTCTAGAGTTGCCTGGGTTACTCTGGGCAATATGTGAGTTTTGTGAACGTCATTTGCGTCACATTTTAATGGAGATAAAATAATTAACTTCATATTACTTGGTTTCTGGCACACAGTCATACGTAGTAAATGAGTGAGTTAGGATGAGAGAGAGTATCATCATGCCACCACCTGAAGTTACTCTTTCATCCATTCCCTAACCACTAAAGTTGCCAATTTTCTTTAAGCTTAACCCTTTGTTTTCAATGTCTGGAGTTTTTCAATTCTGGTGAAGTTTTACAAAAGCTCAGATTTTTAGCTTTGTGAGTTGGTGAAGAATTGGGTGAATTCTAAGATTCCTAAATGGTTTCACATAGAAATGTTATACTAACCACATCAAGACGGTCAAACTGCTTTCAACTCCTCTCTGACCTGATCTATACCCAATATTTCATGTAGTGTTTGAACACCATAGACAATGTTATCCAAATTCACTTTCATGGGAAAGGTCATGGTTGCTATATATATAGAACAATTTTTCCAACTTCCCACTAAAGTCAAAAATAGATTAATGCTCTAAGGTAGACTGATGCCACAATTTTATGTGCAAACCTTATTGACATGGTAGTAAAATCATGGTGTGGAAAACTGGGGACAAGGAGTCAGTTCTGTCTGACAGCATTTTGGTACTGGGATATTTCTTTTCCTTTTTATTTGCATATATTCATTGTACATGTGTTGTATCTCATAGAGATAATGTCTTCCAAATAAATCATATGCTATACTCACCCATTCATTTCTGCCCATTTAGTTTCCCTTCGCTACTTCCCTTCCTGTTAGTCTTATTTCCTCCCCTGTTTCATTTCTGCTTTCATGTTACATATGTATACACACATACACACAAATACATATATATATATATATATATATATATAATTTTCTGTATATATTAAGATTTTGGAACCCATAAGTAAGAGGAAGGGTAATATTTATCTTACTGCATCTGACTTACTTCACTTAATATGACTATTTGTAGTTGTTTCTATTTTCAGAAAATGAAATCATTTCATTTTTCCTTATTGCTAAATGAAATTCCATTGTGTATATGTACCATATTTCATGCATCTCTTCACCTGGTGATATACATATAAGCTAATTCCATATATTGTCTATTGTGACCATTGAAGCAATAAGCATGGTTGTGCATCATCTCTGCAGTACACTGAGTAAGAATCCTTCACAAATATAAGATATATAGCCAGGATCATATAGTTGTACAACATGGTAGTGCAATATGTAGGTATAAATTATATATGTATATATAATTTTTAAATATATATCTATATAACTTTTTTGGAATGGCCATACTGATTTCCAAAATGCCTGAACCAGTTTGCCTTCCCAGCATCAGTGTATATGGGGTTGCCTTTTGTCTAAATCCTCCATAACATTTGTTATTTTTTTATTGTTGTTTGTATTCTTGAAGATAGCCATTCTGAATAGAATACAATTAATCTCAGTGTGGTTTTAATTTGGGTATTACTGACAGCTAAGTGCTATGTGCTGGCTAGTTTTATGTCAACTTGACTCAAGCTAGAATCATCAGAGAAGAAGGAACCTCAACTGAGAAAAGACCTCCTAAAATTGGGCCGTAGGCAAGCCTGTAGGGCATTTTCTTAATTAGTGATGGATATGGGAAGGCGCAGCTCATTGTATGTGGGGCCCACCCCCTGGGCTGGTGGTCCTGGGTTCTATGAGAAAGCAGGCTGAGCAAACCATGAGGAGCAAGCCAGTAAGCAGCATTCCTCCATGGTCACTGCACCAGCTCTTGCCTCCAGGTTCCTGCCCTGCATGAATTCTTGCTCTCACTACTTTTGATGATGAATTGTTATATGGAACTGTGAGTAAAATAAACCTCCTCCCATGTTGCTTTAAGTAAGTAATAGTAACCCTAACCAAAACATACTCAGATTTTTTTTTAAATTTTATTGACTATTTGTGTTTCTTCTTTTGAGAACTGTCCATTCATTAGCTTGTTTCTGAGTTATTTGTGTATTATACATGTTAATCCTCAGTGAGAGGTACAGCTCAAAGAGAATTTTCTTCCATTTGTTAGTCTGATGCTCCATTCAGTAAATGTTTCCTTTATTGTGTAGAAGTTTTGTTTTTTTTTTTTTTAATTTCATGGATTGGTCCTGTTGGTCAATTTCTAGCTTTAATTTTCTGAGCCGACAGAGAGCATCCAGAAAGTCCTGCCTATGCTTATTTCTTCAATAGGTTTCCTATTGTATATTGCTTCAAGGACACAAAATGTTATAACCACTGTGCTGGTTAATATTAATTGTCAACTTGACAGATTCTAGAATCAAATGGAAGAACAACATCTAGGCATTCCTGGAGGGCATTATCTTGATTGTAGTAACTAAGTTGGGACTATTTGCCCACAGTGGGCAGCACCATTCCCCTGGGCCAGGATGCTGGCCTCTATAAATGCAGAGAGGGAACTGAGCAGCAGCATTCATCACTACTGTTTTCTGATTCTGAATGCTGTGTAACCAGCTTCTTTAAGACCCACTGCCTTGACCTCCCCACCATGATGCACCCTGAACTGTGAGCTAGAATAAACTATTTCTCCCTTAAAGTATTCTTGTCAACAGAGTTTATCACAGTAACGGGAAACCAAGACAACCACATAATAAAATGTCAGGCATTTCATATGAAGTTGACCATAGACTTACCATGTAACCTAGAAAATTCAATGCTTAGGTATTTAACTAAAGGTGATTTTTAAAAAGAAAACCCATTTCCATACAATGATGTGTGCCTGGTTTATTAATGATAACAAATAACTGGGAAAATAAATCCAAATGTTCGCCAAAGGTGAGTGGATAAAGACATAGTGACCACATTGAGTAGTAGAAAAAAACAACTCAGAACATTATAATTTGTAAACTCCATCTCGCATGCTGACAATTTTTTAAAGTTTAAGAATACAGGGATGTTAATTACTCTGATATGATCACCAATCATTGTATATATGCATCAAATGTACCCATAAGCCTGGACAATTGAAATAAGTTATTTTTAAAAGACATATATAAAAGGGTTTTCAGAATCAATTAGTTCTAAAAATTATAGATAGAACATCATTAAAATTCAAAAGCATTTCCTGAGAAAAATAAGCTAAACACAAGAAAGACCCTATTTCATAATTAAACACACAGGATGTCCTAAAAATAACTTCTCTAGACTATAGTGGCAGAAAAAAGGCCAATGTCTGCCTGGGGCCAGCGAAGTGGTAGCGACCGGACAGGGAAGGTCACAAGCAAACACTGACACATGGAAATTTCTATACTTCATTCTGTTGATGGTTATATGAACATATAAGAAAACGATGCATTTAGTTATATATAAAGTATACCTCAAAAGAGACACGTTGTTAAAGGCAAGAAATGTTTAACTTAGAAAATTCTTAAATATTTTATCAATGCAGCTTGTTTAAAAATAGACTTTTAAGAAATAACAGCTATTAAAATAGCTGAAACAAGAAATTTACAGTCTTAAAAAATAAAAGCAGTAAAGAGGAATCCATAATGAATAGTCTAAAAGCAAGCAATGTGTAACAGAATGGTGAGATCTGAAAGGCAGCCTTTCAACTGACTGCACAAAAATAATACTAAAACAGTGTTTAAAACCTAAGTACAGGAGAATTTTAAAGCAACAATTCTAGCATTCTGAAAATAAGGAGAAAAGGGGGCTCTTACACTAATATATATATGAGAAAAATTTAAATTTTAACTATCTTTATACCTAGTACTAGATGAGGAACATTGGCCATGAATATGTCAGACATTTATTAGATATCCAACAACACTGATATATTAAACTCCCGAGGGACTGAAGTTGTTTACATTCTAAAATTTCTGCTTGCCTTAGTACAAATGTTATTTCATTTAAATAAGCAATTAAAAATATCATTTATTCCCAAAGGTATGACCCAAGAAATCTTGTTTGGTACTAGGTTTGGCTCACCATCACACTCACAGTACATGGAGTTCCTAGGGTGTGCCTGTGGTATTAGTGTTGGTGTTTAATGTGTGGCAACCACGGGGTGACCACTGACCACAGTATGGAGTATTTCCACTCATGAATTAGCAATGATGTGTGAGGTGGAAGAGTCATGAAACAACTGGGATCCAAGGTCATTGTGGTCACAGACACACACAAAGTTCCAGTGTCTATAGGATTTGAGGTGCTTCTAGTTGGCCGTGACTTCTGTGTTCCAGGTGTGGGTATTCATGGACTACTCCTAGTAACTAAGATCTAAACTCAGGCTTATCCCAAGCAACCGTTGCTTCAGGGTCAAAGCTCTGGGTGTTCCTGCTACAAACAGTTCTCCAGTAAATATGTTACAGACCCTCACAGAACATTTGTGTTGCAGACACTCACAGAACATTTGTGTTGCAGACACTCACAGAACATTTGTGTTGCAGACACTCACAGAACATTTGTGTTGCAGACCCTCACAGAACATTTGTGTTGCAGACCCTCACAGAACATTTGTGTTGCAGACACTCACAGAACATTTGTGTTGCAGACACTCACAGAACATTTGTGTTGCAGACACTCACAGAGGCATCTGTGGAACAACAGAGGTTCTGCCACGCATAGCATCACCTTATTCCCGATACCACAATAGTCATGAATTTGAAGTACGGGCAAATCAACTGCAGGCAGGGAGCTGTGGTCTTCAGCATGGGAATAAGAAAAGCTACGGCTCTAGGCTTCGGTATAAGCACAAGGTTCAGATGATGTCAGGCTCTCTCTGTGGACTGTATTTAGTGATGGCTGAGACTCCTACCACACCCTTCAGAACAAGCTGCTGGGTATTGTTTCGAGAACATTAAGGGAAACTCCTCTGTGAAAGCTGCAGGGAGTCAGTATGTACAAAGGCTGCTGAGATCCTCTGAAAAACAGGCTAATGTGGTCTGCTATGGCACTCATCTGAGGCCTGGCTTTATGTTACTAGTCATTGGTGGATGTTTCTTATGAGTCTAGACATACTTTCTATACAGTATTCTCCATCTCCACTTTTGTGCTATTGTGTTTCCATTTGGACACTTGAGCCTTCATAGCTCTATTTACAGACCACTGGTTATCTATTTCTTCTAGAATCATGCAGGCTAGTATTTCTTCCTCTGCCACCTTGCTGGTGTGATTTTTCTTTCCCTTTCTATCATTGATTGTGTGTGTGTGTGTGTGTGTGTGTGTGTGTGTGTGTGTGTACACCATGATGTGTATGTAGAGGTCAGAGGAAAACTTGGAGGAGTTAGTCCCCATTTTACTGTGTGGGTTCTAGAGATTGAACTGAAGTCATCAGGATTAGCAGCAAGTACCTTTCTTTACTAAGACATCTACTGGCCCATTTTGCTTTTTATATTTTTTTATTACATTAAAAAAAAACTATTTCCATCCACTATGCCATGTGCCATCTAGAATAGCATGCTGCCCAGATCTTTTGTCCCCCCGGGCATCTATAATATGTCAGGTACCATCAGCTCTCCAATACAGGCAAGATAGAACCCAATGCATTGCGACTCTTTCCTTCCTCAGGAGAAGTTGAGAATTTGGGCTTTTCTCTCGTTCACTTCACACTGAGTCAGAACAAAAGCCTTGGTGGTTATAGGCCAACTCAGACTCCCCTTGATTTCAGTAGTCCCCGATATGGCCTCTTAGTGCTTTGATCAAGGCAAGACAGAACCGCTTCCCTGTCAGGCTCTCTATTTTGGAACTTGGAGTTTGCTCCCAATCAGACTGCACAGAGCGAAAGAGAGATTACAGCAGGTGAGTTCCACAAGTATCCCTGCAGGCTTCACTAAGACTGCTTTGCCAGGAGACAGGAACCCCCACACTAGTTTGACAAAGTTTCACCAGAGAATTGACCAGTGAATTAACATCTCTATGGGGGGAAGGAGGGTCAAGGGGAATCCCACACTGCCCCTTGTTGCCATTCTCCCTGAAAGATCAAGTTCTTGGATGTTTCAACCATTTGAGTGGTTAAAGGGTTCTGAAGGTTACTTAGACTAAAGAGTAGAACTGAGACTAAGCCCAGGTCTCTGATTCCCAGGCTTTGACTCTTAAACCACCACCATACACAGTGACATATTAGAAAAAAATTGTCATGATAGTAAGTCTTAGGGATGTGTGGTTAAGATTGTAAAGGAAGCCAATGTCTGAGATCGCTCTCACGTTCCTTCATGACTTAATATACTTTGCCTCTATTTAGCAATTACCAAAGTTACTAGTATTACTAGTTTACCCTTTCAACCAAACACCTTATGACTGGGACATCAAGGAAGCAGTGGCTTTATATAGATAGGAGGCCAGAGTTATTTTTAAGAACTTGTTGCTCCACATCCTTACTGGTTTCTTGTTTTGAAAATGGCAACTAAAGAACAGAAACAAAAAACTGTATCTAACATCTGTTTTTGTTGAGAAAGGACAGAGCTGCATGCACATCTCATTTCTCTCTAAAGAATGTATTCAGGAATGACAGGAAGCTCTATTGTTTGTTTACTGAAGTTCAGATTCATCTTTCAAAGACTACCTGATGAGCCATTGAGAACAGAAGACTGAAAACCTCTATCTTCTGCCGCAGATCATTAGGCAGAGACCAGTCTCCTGATGGAGTCTCTTTGTTTCTTCTTACTTAATGCAAGACAGCAATTTTCTTCTGGTTCTATATTGTGTCTATGAACAGAAATAAGAACAAATTATCCTATCTCAATTATTTGCAATTTTTGAAGTATTTAAATATAGCAACCTCACCACAGTGTCGGAACTACAATGAAAGATCACAGGAAATGTGAGGATAAGGCACAGAAATGCTGTTCTGATTTGTTCCATATGTGCAATTTATTTTAAATAAATAACTTCTGAGTGCTAAATTTTTGTATTTCAAATATATTTTTGATTAAGGGATTTATTCAAGTTTTTGCTTTTTTATTATTATTCTTACATTTTTTTAAATTTTGCATACCAACCATAGTTTCCCCCCTCCATCCTCTCTTTCTGTTCCCTCCCCCACCTCCTTTCTACCTCCCCCCCACCATTCACTCCTGAGAAAGGGTAAAACTTCTCATGGGAGTCAACAAAGCATGGCATATCAAGTTGAGGCAAGACCAAACCATTCCCCCACTGTATCCAGGCTGAGCGAAGCATCACACCATAGGAAACAGGTTCCAAGATGCCAGCTCATGCACCAAGGACAGATCCTGGTCCTACTGCTAGGGGCCCCACAAACAGACCAAGCTACACAACTGTCACCCATAGGCAGAGGGCCTAGGTTGGTTGGTCCCATGTAGGCTCACTAGCTGCCAGTCTAGAGTCCCTGAGCTCCCAAGAGCTTGGGTCAGCTGTCTCTGTGGGTTTCCCCATCATGATCTTGACTCTCTTTGCTTATATAATCCCCCCTCCCTCTCTTCAACTGGATTCTAGAAACTTGACCCAGTGCTTGGCTGTGGATCTCTGCATCTGCTTTCATCAGTTACTGGATTTTATTACATCATATTTTATGATGAAAATTGGGGTAGTCACCAATCTGATTACAGGAGAAGGCCAGTTCAGGCACCCTCTCCACTATTGCTAGGAGTCTTAGCTGGGGTCATCCTTGTGGATTCCTGGGAGTTTTCCTGGTACCAGATTTCTCCCTAACCCCATAATGGCACCCTCTATCAAAATATCGCTTTCATTGCTCTCTCTCTATCCCTCCTCCAACCTGACCATCGAGATACCTCATGTTCCCACCCCCCATCCACTTCTTTCTATACCATCCTACTCCCATTTTACCCACAAGATCTCATCTATTTCCCCTTCTCAGGGAGATCCATGTGTGAAATCAATATGGCAGTGTCTTAGATAATTAGAAATCAATCTACATCAAAGGATGCTCAACCATACCACAAGGACACTTGCTCAACTGTGCTCATAGCAGCATTATTCATAATAGCCAGAACACAGAAACAACCTAGATGCCCCTCAACCAAAGAACAGATAAAGAAAATGTGGTACATTTATACAATGGAGTATTACTCAGTAGTAAAAACAATGACATCATGAAATTTGCAGGCAAATTTGCAGGAACTAGAAAAAATCATCCTGAATGAGGTAACCCAGACCCAGAAAGACAAACACGGTATATACTCACTCATAAGAGGATATTAGATGTAAAGCAAAGGATAACCAGGATACAGTCCACAGCCCTAGGGAAACTAGGTAACAAGGAAGACACTAAGTTTTTTTTCTTATAGTAAACAAATGTGCACAGAAAGCCAAGATATTCAAACTCGTGACAGTAATCGTCCATATGTTATTGAAAGATGTTTATCAAATTTATACTGCATCTGGAGTGTCATACAAGATTGTAAAATGTTTTCTATAAGATAAACTTTTTAATAAAGCAGATAATTAAGGAATTACTGATTTATTAATCGATATATTTCAAGTGTCCTTCTGTTCTGGTTCAATTTCTGTTGCTGTGGCAAAACGTTGACCCAAAGGAACTTTGGGAGGAAGGGATTTATTTTTAGCTAACAGGTTATTGCCCTGAGAGAAGCCATTGAAGAGAAGCCAGAGAAGGAGCTCAAGGCAGGAACCTGGATGAAGGAATTAAAGCAGAGACCTCAGAGGAATGCTACTTACTGCCTTGCTTCCCTTGGCTTGCTCAACTATCTGTCTTATATAGCCCTGGCTCACAAGCCTGGAATGCACCACTCACAATGGAGTAGGCCCTCCACTTCAACCAGCAAACAATAAAATGCCCCCACAGACATGCTCACAGATCTGTCCATTGAAGGCAATTACTCAGCTGGCTCCCTCTTCCCAGGTGACTCTGGTTTGTGTCAAATCGAAAAAAAATAACCAGCACACCTTCTTTTTAAGTTTTGCTACCTATATTTGACTCAGGTTTGTATTTAAGCTGTTTATAAATTCTAGAGCAGTAACGTTGTGACTGTAAAGCATTCTTAACAGTACAGATTACTGATTCCTATCCTCCAAGCTTCAGGCAATTGAGTCCCCTGTACCTTATACCTGCACTATCCCCAGTACCCAGGCCTAGCCTCAATCATGCATACGTGCATTGGACAAGCCTGGTGAGTTCTAGGAACCTCTCCCACCTATGGGGTAGTGTTGACAGCATGAAGATCCTTCTGCCCACAGATTACCAGGGAAACCAGAAATGTTAAGCATGCAGCATTGTCTTTTTCAAGGAAAAAAATGTATAACCTGTTTTCCAGTACAGAAGGCTGGGAATTGGAGGTGAATAATAGCCTGGTGATCTGTGTTATATGAAGGGCCAGGCAATATCAATATCAAGCTCCAACAACCAGGACCTGAGGTGGCTAAACCAAAAGATCATTTTGCTGTCTGTATGACCAAGACCACCTTCTGTAGGCCCATAAGCTAATACATAGAGCCTACCTCTAGAACCCAACTTCTTGGAAGAAATGGCACGTACTTTGAGTTGAGTTTCGATGTAATTATGCCTTCTTGCACACCAAGGATTATATTATGCCAGAAGATTTTTTTCAAAAGTTTACTTTGTTTAAATATGCTGTCAATAAACTGCCTAGTATCAGACTCCAGAAGATTGATTCAGCCTGTCTGACTAAGTTAGGCTGAATGAAGTTTTCCTTCTTGTCTCTTCATGGATCATTTCACTGCTGGCCATGGCATTTGCAGAGATCTCCACAGGATAGTACATTTTGCACACCATCCTAGGCAGAACCAGCCTATTGTCCCATTCCCATGCTTTTGTAGTTGCTACAGAATTGGAATATCCCCTCTTCCTCTAAACAATAATCAAGACTGAGAATCTGAAAGATTAACTTACCAACTCCTCATAACTGATCTAAAATCAATAAAGCTCAATCAATAACAGGAACAAAATAAAACTTGCATTCAACAGAGGCAGCCTAGAATCTCAAGTCAGGCACACAACCAACAAAACAGGTCCACATGTCCAGGTCACATTGCTAAAACAAAATAAAATGAAACACCAAGATAGTATTCCTCCCCCATTAAAACCCACCAGTCTCATAGAAATATTCTCCAATGAGAATTATCTAGATGAACCCCATGACACAGAATCTAAAAGAACAATCATAAACATCATCAAAAAAGTCGAGGAGTTTAAAGAAGACATGAATAAAGAATAAACACCCCCAATGAACTAAAAAGGACAAGAGTAAAATGCCAAGGAAGTCCAAGAAAACACACGTATGCAGCTGAAAGAAATGACAGAAAATTCAGAATCTGGAAACTGAAGTCGGTAAAGAGTTAGAAATGCTCAAGAAAACCCAAGCTGAAACGAAGATGGAATTGAAAACCACAGTAATACAATTAGAAACCTCAGGGGAAAGCCTTGCCAGTAGAATGCATTGATCAAATAGAAGACAGAAAAGCAGAGGAATGAGACCACAAAAGCAAAGTATATGAGGGGGAAAAAATGAAAATACATCAGGATAACAGCTAACTTCTCAGTTGAAACTTTAACCCAGAAGAATCTTGAACAATGTACTCCAATTCTAAAATACTTTGAATGCCAACTTAGACTAGTTTACTCAGCAAAACTGTCAGCCTTAGTTGAAGCAGAAAGGAAAAACTTTGCATGAAGTAATGAGGATTAAAGAATACATATCCACCAAGCCAGCCATGCAGGGAATACTGGGAACAATACTCCAGACTGAAGAGACAAATGAGCATAGCCAAAGACACATAGAAAAAAGCAAATGAAGACATAATATTCAAACAAAAAAATAGGACTAATTACACAAACAACAGAAAAACAACAGCAAAATGTCAGCAACTAGCATGCACATTTTAATAATAACCTTAAATATTAATAGCCTCCATTCCCCCAGTCAAAGGACACAGGTTGACTAAATAGATTTTAAAACAAATTTCATGTTTTTCTTAGCTACAAGAAACTTAACTTCAAGGGTAGAAACCACATCATAATGAAAGGACAGAAAAAAATTATTCTAGGAAAATGAGACCAAGAAAAATACAGGTATCATTATCCTAATATTGGACAAAAAATCCTTCATACTAAAATTAATCAAAAGAGATAAAGAAGGAGACTTCATCCTGACCAAGGGAATCATTTTCTAAGAAGACATTATAATCTTAAACCTATATGCACCAAATTCTTGTGCACCTCTTTCCATAAATAGGATACTATTGGACTTTAGGATACAATTAACATTAACTCAGTAATAATAATTGATTCTAATACCTCTTTTCCAATATACAGCTCATTTGGACAAAAATAAACCTAGAAACATTGTAAATAAATGACATCATACATTAGATAAACCTAACAGATATCTATAGAATATTCTACCCAAACATCAAAGAATTTTCATTCTACTCAGTAGCCTATAGAAGTTTTTACAAAACAGAGCTCATACTAGGGTACAAAATGAATCTCAACAAATCCAAAAATAATATGAAATACCTTCTACATCATCTTTAACCTCAATATTAATCTTAGAAGCAACAAGAAATTAATCTTTAATAACTACAAGGACTTATGGAGATTAAACAATGAATTATTTAATTGATGAATGGGTCCAAGAACAAATCAAGAAATTAATTTAAAAAATTCATTTAACAAAATGAAAATGAAAACAAAACACAACATAAAACTCTGGGCAATACAAAAGGACTCTTAAGTGGAAAACAAATTACTTAAAAGCACATATATTAAAAAGTCATAAAAAACAAAAATAAATGGCTTAATTATGTAACTAAATAATTCAGAAAACAAGAGCAACCAAACCTAAATCCAATGGATGTGTAGAAATAAAAGAAAAAATTAAGATAAATAAATTAATAAAATGGAATTAAAAAAATACACAGAACTAACGAATTTGGGAACTAGTTTTTGGAAAAGATAAACAAGATTTACAGATCATTCCCACAGTTAACCAAAAGGAAAAAGAAAAGAGGGTGAGGAGGGAGAAGGCTGAGGAGGAGGAAGAAAAGGAAAATAAATGAAAAAGGAGACCCTAATCGACAGAATCAAAATGAGATCAGAGAAACAATACAACAGACACAAAAGGAAAAAATGAATTTCCAGATTCATCCAAACTGCCAAAATTCAACCAAACCACCAGAGTTCAGCCACATAAACAGACCCATAGCAAGCAAGGAGATTAACTAGTAACAAAAAGCCTTCCAACTAAAAAAAAGACCAGAGCAGATGAATTTATAATAAAATTTTATGAGGAAAGAACTACAACAAGTCCTTCTCCAAGAGTTTGAAAAGTGTGAGACAAGGAACACTTCCAAGTTCCTTCTACAAGACTACTATTACTCTAATACCAAAATTAGGTAAGCACTCACACAAATACAAAATTAAAACTATAGGCCAATATCCATGATGATAAAATTCTGCAAAAATTCCCAGTAAAATAATTTTAAACCAAGTACAGCCATATACTAAAACAATCACCCATCACAATCAAGTTGGCTTTATCTCAGAGATGGAGTTGATGGTTCAACATATATAAGTCAAAATGTAACAAATCACACGGATTGACTTAAAGCAAAAATCACATGATCATCTCAATAAATTCAGGAAAGGGGAAAAATGATTCATGAAAATTTCAGGCAAATGGCTAGAACTAGAATAAATCATCTCCCAGACCCAGAAAGAGAAATATGGTATATATTCACTTATATGTGAATATTAGTCATTAAATCAATGATAACCAGCCTACAATCTGCAGACCCAGAGAAGTTAAATATGGATGAAGGAACTAGTGGGAAAACACATGGATCTCTGTGGAAAGAGAAATAGAATAGGTGGACTGGGGGTGGGTGGATACAAAAAGTAGAGAATTGGGTGCAGAGGAGGAGAGGAGATAGAGTTCAAGGAGAGAGTGCAGAGAGAGACAGCCAGAATGGAGCGGTATTTGAGGAATAGAATGGAAATCTAGTGCAATGGAAATTCCCCAAAATGAAGGCAACCCAAATGACGGCACCTAATAATGGAGGAGACAGAGTCCCAGCTGGCCATTTCTTGTCACCAAATGAGACTTCCAGTTCCAGAACTGGGTTACATTCAATTGAGTTGTTGGCCGAGAGGGTCCTATGAAAACCCTCAAAAAACCTCAGCTGTTGCTAAGACAAAAGGCTGCTCTCTGCAAACTGACAGCAGGGCCCCATTACTGAGGACAATACCCACACAACTCATTAAACATGGAGAAGTTGAGCTGGTACCTTCACCCCTACATTCTAGTGTCTTTGACATGGGAAGCCAAAAGAAAAATGTAAACACCAACCCAACCACAAAACCTTTGACCAACAGCAATCTGTCTTACCTGAAAGATAGACTAGGGCATTGGTGGCACAGAACTTGTGGGAGTAGCCAACCAATGTCTAATTTGACTTAAGGCTCACTCCACAAGCAGCACTTCTTGGGTGACCAAGAATTAGAAACTAGATAGACCTGAAACCTAGGGTAAAACTAAACATTATTGGTCTTTTTAAAAAGTAACAATATATGACTACTAATAAAATTCTGCTATACTCAAAGATCAGTGCCTCATCCAGCCATCATCAGAGTAGATTTCTCCTGCAGCAGACAGGAAGAAATGCAGAGACCCACAGCCAGACATGATGTGGAGAGAGAGTTCTTGGAACACATACCTCTAAATGGGATGTCTCCATCAAATTCTCCCTTCTGAGCTCAGAGAACACCTTGGAAAGAATAGAAAGAGTGTAAGAGCCAGAGAGGATGGAGGCCACCAGAACAAAGCCCTCTGAATCAGCTGAGAAAGGCTCATATGAACTCACAGAGACTGAAGAAGCAAGAACAGGAACTACACAGGTCAACACCAGGTCCTCTGCATCTACGTTATAGCTTCCAGCTTGGTATTTTTGTAGGACTCCTTAGTGTCTGAACTAGTGGCTCTCTGATTCTCTTGCCTAATCTTGGGACTCTTTTCCTTCTATTGAGTTGCCTTGTTTAGCCTTGATGTGGTAGTTTTTGTTTTATCTTATTATATTTTATATTGCCAAAAAGAGAAAAGAATTATTTAAAAATAATTTGCGTTGATATTTTACAATTAGGAAAATCTTAGAATAATAAATTTATGTATCTTATTATAATAAATTTAATCAAATACTTCCCAAAAAATCAACACACTTTTCATTATAAAAGTCCTGGAGAGTAACTGATTGGAGGAACCATATCTAAATAAAATAAAAGCTATATATGAGAAGCCTACAACTAACATCATCACAAATGAAGGAAAACTCAAAGAAATCTTACTAAAACCAGGAATGAGATAGTGCTGTCCACTAACTCCTTTTCAAGTGCTTGAAGTGCTTGAAGCTATAGCTGAAACTGTTTTACAAAGAAGAAAATAAAAGGAATATGAGTAGGAAAATAAGATACATCTCTCTATTTTCAGATGATGTGCTATCGTATATAAAAGGTCCCAAAATTTTCATGATAAAATTTGTAGAAATTATGAACATTTTCAGCAAAATGACAAGATCCAAATCAAATTACAAGAGTCAGTAGCTTTCCTATGTACCAATAACAAGCATGCTGAGAAAGAGACCATGGAAATACTCCCATTCACAAAAGTCTCAAAAAACAAAACCAAAAAAAAAAATACCTAGGAATAAACCAACTAAGAGGTGAAAGACATATACAATGAAAACTTTAGAGCTCTGAAAAAAAGAGATTGAGGAAGACACTAGAAGATGGAAAGACACCCCATGCTCATCAATTGGTAGAATTAATGACATGTAAATGACCATTCTACCAAAAACAATTTACAGATTGAATTCAATCCCAATAAAAAATCTCAATGGCATTTTTCATAGATATAAAAAAATCCTAAAAATTAACATGGAATCACAAAATGTTCCAGATAGCCAGAAATATTTTTAACCCTAAAAATTCATACAGAAGCAAAGAAGGCCCCAAATAGCCAGGCAATCCTTAGCAAAAAGAACAACGAAAGATGGATGATCAATACTAGAATTCAAAACATAATGCAGAGCCATATAAATAGAACAAGATGGTACCAGCACAGACATAGATCAAGTAAATAAAACTGAAGATACAAATAATAAGTACACATAACAACAGCCATCTCATATTTGACAAAAGTATTAAAAATACACACGGTAGGAAGGAAAGCATATACAATAAACAAACTGGGAAAATTGGATGTCCACATATAGAAGAATCAAAGTGGACCCTGCAAAAAAATTGACTCCAAATGGATCGAACATACCCATGTAAAATGTGAAATGCTAGACTAACTTAAAGAAAACTTGGGCAATACCCTAAAAGGTAAAGGTTCTAGATATGAATTTCTGAGCAAGACTTCATTCAATCACAATTTGAAGTCAGCAATCAGCAAACTGAACTTCATAAAACTAAAAAGCTTCTGTGTGGCAAAACAAACAATTAATCCAGTGATTAGCAAGCCCACAGAGTCAGAAAGAATATTTGCTAGCTATACATCTGATAGAGGATCAATATACCAAGAATTCATAAAGGGAACGAACCAAGAAAACAAATGACACCATCAAAACTGAATTACCTCTAAACAAATAGTTCTAAAACAAAGAAATAAAAACGACTAAGAAATATTCATCATCCTTAGCATTTTAATTAGGGAAAGGTAAATTAAAACCACTCCTAGATTTTATCTTATCTGAGTCAAAATGGATAAGATAATAATAATAATAATAATAATAATAATAATAATAATAATAAAAACAAGCATTGGTGAGAATGTAAGGAAAGGGAAACTTTTGTTCACTCTGGTGAAATTTCACAGTACTGCAGCCAGTCTGGAAATCGGTGTGGAGAATCCTCAAAATGCCAAAGTAGATCTACCATATGACCCAGTCCTTGGCATCCACCCAAAGGACTTGCTATTCTACCCTACATATACCAGCTCAGCTGTGTTCATAGCTACCTTATTCATAACAGCTAGAAAATGAAATTAACCCAATGTTAATGGAAGAAAGTCAAATATCCATTTCTGTTTCTCTTCAGGGCAGTAGTACTCAGACGTGGATGACTTTGTGCTACCCATGGGACAATAGACAGTTTCTGAAAACATTTTTGGTCATTACAAATGGGAACAAATTTAGATGCAGTGCTTCTGGCATCCAGTAGATAAGAGGCAGCAATGCTGCTCAACATTCCAAAAAGGTAGAACTCTGACATCCAACAATATGGAAGCAGTGAAAAGATTAAAAACACCCGGCTCCAGGTTCATCAGTGGTGGCCAGCAGATCGAAGAGCACTGAATTATTGAAGGCTGTTAATAAGCACTGCTATTCTAAGTTAATAAATTGAACTAACATACTAACAAAATTAGAAGTTATTGAGTCATAGTCTGATTGTAAATTTAATCGATCTGAAAATGAGCAATCAAAAACTAGAACTGGTTAATGGCTTTAAAATTAAATTCCTGGATTAAAAAGATCTGAAAACTAAATTTCAAATTACATGCAAATTGTTGAAAATGTGAAAAAATGTATATATACCAGTGTCAAGATATCTAAGGTTTATATTTAGACTTAAATGCATGTTTTAAAGTTATTTAAAAATGAAGATTGGAAACAAGCCAGTGATCATTATATAAACCCATCAAGAGTAAACGTGTATTATAATGTTTCAAAACAGGATCACTAAAAATAGAAACAACTTAATGGAATGTGAAGTAGAAGAATAAAATTGTTTGACTAAATGATGAAAATAATCATTCTGTAAAGTAAGATAGTTAATAACACTATAGGTTGGAATGTGAATGTCCCTCTGGATTCTGTATGGGAGAGTAATACCCAGAGGGATGTTCTGCTGGTAGTAGTCAGGCTGTGAAGGCTCCACTCTTATGACAGGGGCAGATGCCCTTGTGAAAGAGGCTTGAGTTTCTCTCTTAATAAATTATGCAGTTCTAGGTGTTTCAGACTAATCCTGAATGAACTCTGAAAGATAGCTTTAAAATGTAAATTTACAGAATATTTTATGAAGGTGTAAAGGATCAACTGGATATAAATAGCAATTTCACAATCTTTGTATATTAGACAACTTTCAAAAATGTAAATGATGCTTTTTGTCCAATTACACTTCAAAGGATCTGTCTTACAGAAATGGATATCTGACTGCGCATTCAGTGTGGCCCTTGCCTTGTGTTGGAGGGGCCTTCTCCTTGAAGACCTTGCCTTTCAGAAGCCCCAGTCCTGCCTGTACTTCTCTGTGGAGTAAAGAGATGTTGGCTCTAGATGGTATGTGCTTCTGTAGGCTCTGACACCACCACCACCACCCCGCCCCTGCTGCCCCTCTCTCCCAGGGCTACATTCTATTACCTAGCACTAAGAATCCCCTGCCAGGTCAGGATGTATTTCTCAGCCACTTCTCCAGCATCATGCCTGCCTTAGTGCCACTATGCTCCCACCATGATGATAATGAACTAACCCTCTGAAACTGGAAGCAATCTCCCAGTTAAACGCTTTTGCCTATAAGAGTTACCTAGGTCTCAGTGTCTCTTCACAGCAGTTGAACAGTGACTAAGATACAGACAAATGACATAAGTTGGCTCGAGGTTTTGACCTCTATCAGTACCATTAGGCCTAGGAGTGGCTAACTGAAGCGTGTTTGTAGGACAATGCTGAAAAGATACAGATGGGGATAAATGCCAAAACTGGAGTGGTCACATATGAGCACACAAGGCCACAGTGTTATGGCACTTAGCCAAGAGTGGGCTGAGGTCAATGGCAAGTACATAACATTCCAAGGACTGAAATATCTGAACTTTGAAATTTCAGACTTGTTTCTGCTTCAATCAAAAATTATTTGTCACCTAGGAAAATAGAAACTATTTCATTAATAGCTTGTTAAATTGATTTACTTAAGTATTTGAACACATGATAAATTGTACTCAGTTTGTACTCATGGTCCAGTAAGTATTACAGATGTGTAATGATACCAGTTCAAAAATGTTTTATGTAGCATTGATTTAATTAGTAGCTTGGTTTTTAATTAAGCTAAAAATGGCAAATGAAACATGATGGTATAAACTATTGAGTATCATTAGAAACAATATATGCATGTACACTGGTGAAAGAAGACAGAGGTTTGACTGATAAGAATGCTGTTGAGCCAATGTCTAGTATAACTGTATTGATATAAGAATAAAATCAAGCCACTAACAGACATGTGTTTAAACAGAAAAGATAGCATGAATGGCTTCATACCAAAATAATGTGGGCATTCTGAGAAATATGGTGTGGGGTAAGGCAAATCTTCAATTTTTGTTTCTAGAACCACTATATTTCTTGAAACATTATAATTATGAATCATCTTATAATTTTTTAAGGAATCTGTTTTTTACTTTATCTGCATGAGTGGTCTGCCCACAGGTGTATATGTACACCATATGCACCTGGTGACCAGAAGAAGGTTTTGGGTTTCTTAAAACTTGAGTTATAGATAGTTATGACCGTGTGGATGCTGGGAACTGAACTGTGTCCTCTACAAGAGCAACAAGTTGTCCTAACCACTTAGCCATCTCTCCAGATGTCCTTTTATAATTTTGAAAATGGGATTTTTTTCTTAAAAATCTCGAGTGATATTTTTGCATGCATTCAGTTTAATGACTTTTTATGAAAAGTCAGTTTTACAAATTTTTTTCATGAGAAAGACAGGAGAGACACACTTGCATGATGACATTTAAGGCAAATGCTGAGTTTAGATGAAGAGACTAAGAACTGTGGGTATCCTGGGTCTTAAATATAGATTTATGATCTTGAAACATAATCTATTTCATTCTCCATTTCTTATGGATGTTTATTTAAATCCATTTTACTCAAATACAGCAGAAAGGGAAGGAGGATTTTCTGAATTCATGATTTCTTTTTCTCTTCAAATACTGATTTTCATAGTGGATTGTGTGTGTGCGTGTGTGTGTGCGTGTGTGTGTGTGTGTGTGTGTGTGTGTGTGTGTGTGTGTGTGTGTCATTCACACTCTCTCACACCCCTGGTTTCAGTAAATGACTTTATTTTATTGTTTTTAAGATAATAGAGTTATCTACAAGGGGTTTAAAATGAATCCCTCAGCAAAGTCCCTGATGCAATGTGACCCCATCCTTTTCTTCCTCCTTACTTGAGCTCTCTCTTTCTACACAAAGCTAGTCCCTCCACTGTGCTTTGGGTTGCTACAGTCCTTTCTTGACTTCACACATCCTTGTTTTGTTTCATTGTATGACCCCTAACTTTTGTATTATCATGTTAACCTGTGAAATATCTCATTATTAACTCATGATTCAGCACCCACCATTTCATTTAGTCTAACAGAATCATGGCCCCTCATTTCCCCTTCAGCTTCTTTTTTAATAAAAAAAAGAAAGAATTCATTTAAAAGCTGGTATAAAAAAAAAAAAACAACTTAACAGACAACTCATAGTGCCATTGATTAAAAATTGTTCCTTGACAGGATGTTTCACAATTACACCAAGAAAATGTAAATTAAGGCAGCATACTACTTATTTATTGTGATGGTCTAAATTTAAAACCTGGAAAACTCAAATTCTGGCAAGGATGATGAACCATATGAAATCTCCTTCCTCTTAGATGGGCACAGCATGGTACAGCCACTTTGGAATTAAGTTTGATGGCTTAATATGAGAGTAAACATGGTTCCATAAAATAGCAAGAATGCTCCTTGACATTTATTCCAAACAGCTGAGAAGTTTGGTTCATACAAAATCCTTCAACTTTATTCATAACTGTCCAAACTTGAAGTAAACAAGAATGCATCAGTAGATCACTGGGTGTGTTGTGGTAGCTGTGAGAGACTATCAGTATTAATTAAAAATGACCTATCAAGTTGGAGATAACATGGAAAGACCTTAAGTATGCATTACTCAGTGAAAAAAACACTTGTAAAAGTCTGTGCCCTCTCATTCTAAATAGGTGATATTTTGTAAAACTAGAACATTAGAAATAATAATAATTTTTTTCTATTTTTCTCTTTATTTTATTTTTTATTAAAATTTTTTTCATTCATTTTACACAGCAATCAAAGATCCCCCTCTTCCCTCCTCCCCCCCCCCCCCCCATACCCTTCCCAACCCACCCCCTACACACCCCCACAAGAAGGCAAGGCCTCCCATGGGGAGGCACATCCAGTAGAGGCAAGTCCAAGCCCTTCCCCCTGCCTCAAGGCTTCACAAGGTGTTCCATCATAGGTAGTGGGCTCCAAAAAGCTCCCTCATGTACCAGGGATGGATTCTGATCCTACTGCCAGCCTCCCACCCCCAAACAGATCAAGATATACAATTGTCTCCATGCAGAGGGCCTAGTCCAGTCCCATGAAGGCTCCACAGCCACTGATCCAACTTTCATGAGTTCCCACTAGTTTGGTTTGGTCGTCTCTGCAGGTTTCTCCATCATGATAATGATGCACTTGCTCATAGAATCCCTCTTCTCTCTCATTGACTGGACTCTTGGAGCTCTGCCTGGTGTTTGGCTGTGGATCTCTGCATCTGCTTCCATCAGTCATTGGAGAAAAGCTCTATGATGACAATTAGGGTGTTCACCAGTCTGATCACTGGGGTAAGCCAGCTCAGTTCAGGCACCCTATCCATTATTTTTAGTGGTCCAAGCTGGGATCATCCCTGGGGATTCCTAGCAACTTCTCTAGCACCGGGTTTCTCTCTATCCCTATGATATCTCCCTCTATCATGGTATCTCTTTCATTGCTTTCCCACTCCATCCCTGTTCCAGCTCGACCATCCCATTCCCTAATGTTCTCATCCCCTATCCCCTACCCTCCATTGCCCACCCCTCACCTCCAGTTTACTCATGGAGATCTCATCTATTTCCCCTTCCCAGGGTGATCCATGCGTTCCATTTTTGGATCTTCTTTGTTAGTTAGCTTCTCTGGAGTTGTGGGTTGTTGTCTAGTTATTTTTTGCTTTATATCTAGTATCCACTTATGAGTGGGTACATACCATGTTTGTCCTTCTGAGTCTGGGTTACCTCACTCAGGGTGATATTGTCTAGTTCCATCCATTTGCCTGCCAATTTCATGATGTCATTGTTTAAAAATCAGAGTTTTTAGATATTGGGTGGGAGAGAAGGGAAAATACACAGCCAAAGCACAGTGAGATTTTATCAGGGGAGATATTCTGTACAATATTATAATGGTGGAGACACATCATCAAACATCTGAGAAAACCCAAAGATATACAATCTGAGAGTGAACTCTAATGCAAACTATGGATTGTTTGTGTAATAGTGCTATATTAATGTGGGCTCGTTATTTGTAAAGAATATGCCATTCTGATGGCTTATATTTTTTCATTATTTCTTTTACGTTTTGAGATTGTAATATAACTATACCACTTTCCCCTTCCTTCTGCTTCCTCCAAACTCTTCCATATAACACCCCTGCGCGCGCGCGCGCACACACACACACACACACACACACACACACACACATATATATATATATATATATATATATATATATATATATATATATATACATTCTTAAATGCATACATACAACCTGTCCAGTTTGTATGGTGTTTATAATGGAGGAAATGGTATGTTCATGAATACAAGGGTTGGGGTACACATTAGTTTTGTTCCCTCTCAATTTTTTTTTCTGTGAACCTGAAAGTGCCCCCTTTAAAAAGTATTTAAAATGATAAAGGAGAAAGAATGGTTAACAGTGATCCTGTTCTTAAGTGTGAGCCGTAGAATATTGACAGAGCAGCTGAAATACAGGGTAGTAGGAGTTCAGCGCTGAACATCTAGTGCTTAGTGTTGACTGTTTGACTGTCTGACAATTGGGTTAACTTAAAAGATGATAGCTTCTCACACGGTTATTAAGTGGGAAAGGAAATGAGATGCATAAATGGGGATGCACTGAACTACTCTTAATGGAGGAAGTAAAAAGTGTCTAACTGTTAAATGGAAGGAAAATTTCTCTCTTTTAGACAAAACACTGAAATTGCATTCCTGGAAACAGGAGGTACAGTTGTGGCAGCTCCATCTTCAACTGTGATTATCTTGAAAATCCAGCTCTCTGACATTTTAGAGGGGGAAATTAAAAAGAAAAAACTTTGAGTTGAACTTGAAATGCTTTCCTCAAGAAGTATTAGCTACAGTTTTCTTATTTAGCCAAATGTCAAGTGGGAAGTCAAAAACCGTGCTGTAGTGATGGCAGCCGTGGTTGGGGGATTCCACCGTGAGCACGAGACCCTTTCGTGATGGTGGCTACAGGGTTTATTGCAGACGTATCCATCTTTTTCTATATTAATCCAGCATCTGTTTTACAGAATTGTGATTTTTCTGCCCATCAGAAGGTACAGTTTTTTGGTGACATAAAACTCGGAAAGTGAAAATGTTAAATACAGGGGTCATCCATGTTGCAAGAAAGAATACATCTCATAACTTATAAAATCATATTTACATCTGTGTGTTATTGTACAAAATATCACAGATTGAGGCCAGATATAATCATTCTGTCATCAAAATGTGTTATATAATATGTATAGTCTATAGTTGAATTCATGGACTGAAGACCTATGAGTGACATGAGCTTCTGATAACATTTCTTAGATTTAACACACTTTCCTGGTCAGCTCCTTTCCCACACCTTAACTTTTTTTTTACTTTTGATATTACAGTATAATTGTGATGTTTTTCACATCCCTTTCCTCCCTCTTAACCTACCCATATACACTTCCTTGATCTCTTTCAAAATCATGTCCCCTTTCTTGATTGTTATATGTATATATGTATATGCATATATATTCCTAAATATAACCTTCTCGGTCTGTATAATGTGTGTATGTTTTAAGAGCTGGTCATTCAGTATCAGATAATCATTGGTGTGCTCTTCCTTGGTGTGCTATTTCTCCTGCGCTCAGCATTCCTGAGTTGCCTATCGTTCTTCATGTAAGACTGAGGCTTCATGGCCTATCCATCCACTCTTGCATGTCTACTGGTGTCATACTTTTAAGCTCATGTTTGGGCAGTCATGCCAGTGAGACTTCATGGGTGTAGCTTCTGACACTACTAGGAGACATAATCTCACAGCAAAGTCTCTGATCTCCTGGCTCTTACTTTTAATTAAAATCTATTTATATCACTTGCTCCTTTCCCTTTCCTCACTCTAATCACTTTTATTTTCCCTCACTCCAGCCTTTCCCATGCTCCCCCCATGCTCTCTCAAATAGATAGCCTCTTTTTACTTACTGTTATTGTTTCACACACACACACACACACACACACACACACACACACACACACCAGACATACACACACACTTACAAGCACATATAAATAATACACAGCCTAATGAGTCAGTTTGGTGTTACATGTATATCATCTCACATCTATTGGGTAACTAGTAAGGAGGCTTCTCATTGGGAGAGACTAATTCTTTCTCTCTCAGCAGTCATTAGTTGTCTGTAATTCTTTGTCTAGGTGGGGGCCCCATGAGATTTCCATCTTTAACTTTAGCGAGTCTATTGGTATTACCATTGTACAGGTCTTGTTTAGGCAGCCATGTTGTTGAGGTATCACGGATGTAGCTTCTCTGTCATTTCAAGGAGACACATATAACAGACTCCAGAGTCCTCAGGCCAATATATTTCCACGCCCTGTACTGAAGTGTTTGCTGGACTTTAAGTGCAGAAGCCGTGTTGTAGATGTATCTGTAGGGACTGGGCACCCCACGATAAGCTGACTGCTGCATTATGACCAGTTGCGGTTTTCTGTGATGGTCTACATTTGCTGCAAAGAGAAGTGTCTTTGATAAGGGATGAGAGCTGCACTTACCTGTAAAAATAAGGACACGTTTTAGAGTGCAATTAGGAATCTTATTGGAGTAGTAAAGTACTGGTAGTAAATTCTCCTTTAGGATCCATGACCTCATTAGCACCAGGTAATTGGCTAGGTTTCTAGTATCAGGCATGATTTCCTTCCTGTTTAGCAGACGTTAAATCCGTTCACTTGTCTCTTGGTTATCGCCCAGATATTGCAACTTTAGCAATACCTTACTATACTAGCCATTGCTGTGGTTCATAGGCATCACAGTCAGATAGGAATATTGATTGCTTCCCTCCCTTGGTAGCTTGGCAGTAGCGGGGAACAAGGTCTGAGAATAACACAAATGACTCTCCTTGTGGCAAGACCCTGGAGACCCTGAACCTCTTAGCAAAGACCTGTGGACAGTTTGCTGCATGATTCTGTGCATGATCCTGGGAGTGTATGTGCTACATGTTCTCCTTGCTTTCACTATGCCAGCTGTACGACTGGCCTGAATAAGTCACACTATATCGTGAAGTTTAATATTATGTGTTTTCATAACTGTTCTGGAAAGAATGATTTTAACCACAAGAGTCTTTGAGAAATGTTATTAAATAGATGATATCAGGAGTTAATGGGAACAGTCTAGGAACAGGGAATGAAACTGAATCACAGAAACCCTCAGTTCCCTCATTTCTAATAACTGTGTCAGTATCCCAAGAAGTTAAGAGAGATAGACAAAGAACAAGGGATAAACAGTGCCAACTATTAAGGGTTAAGTTTCTAAGTTATGTTGCCTATGGGATAAAAGGGGAAACCTGGTATATCCCCAGGGGAGATAGAGTAGTACAGAATGTAGAATGGTTTGATCCAGCTTTGGCTGGTGAGTTGATTGTGAGAACCCAGACCCTACCAGATGCAAATATTAACCACTAAAGACAAAACTGTCTCTCACCCTGCATGACACTGTAACCACATGTGCTGTCAACTGGGTACACTGTTCTACCTGTAGGTGTACCTAGTCAGAAAAGTTCCTTTGTAGTTTGCAAGACTGCTTATGCTTCTAACCTTAGCAATATAGATTTCAAAAAGGTAATAGCTACCATTTGGGAGATGGAAGGGGAAAGAGGCAAGGAACAAACTGGTAATTATTGTAACCATTTTTAGAAACTTAGGAAGTAAAAACTGATTATAAAATTGTTCATGCAAACCATTGAACTGTGTGAATAAAAACAGCCCAGAATATCCAGAGCCACTTGTCTGAACAACAACAGATGGTCACAATCCCTTCTCTGCACTATCTTTGCGCGTCTGTCCCAGGTCATTGAACCTGTCTGGAGCAAGGCTTCCAGGATCAGCTTACACAGCATCCTCTGGTTATGTGAATGCTATACCACAGGAAGGAGGCTTTCAGGTTAGAGCCAGTTCAACTCATTTGAGTCCTGTGTCCAAAGTACAATAGAGACCTACCTTCAATGAGAAGTTACTAAGAGCAATAACAATAATATCTATCTATTTATTTATTTATTATTTATTCATTATTTTATTGATTGATTGATTTTGAGTCATCTGGACTACCCTATCCAACAAATACAAGGGAGGTTTCTCACACCAGATAGTAGAGTTTTCTTAAGTAGTCTATGTCTCTTGTGCAGAGCATTGTCAGCACAAGTGGCATAACTTCATTAGATAGATAGATAGATAGATAGATAGATAGATAGATAGATAGATATAAAATGAAGTTAGCCACTTGCATAACTTATTATATATAACATATATAATTTATATAGAGATGATAGATATATGAACACTTATATGAATTATATATAATTTTAAGTAAATATGAAAAAATGACTCCTTGAGATGTTATCAACTCTGGTGTTGTTTATCCCTCCTCCCTCTCTGTCCTTCTATATTGATCTTTTTTCTCATCTCCAGTTAAAACTCCCTTCCCAATGTTTCCTATTTCTCCACTGACATCACCTGCATTTTTGATAATCCACTAAGTTCAGCTAGAGCTGCCCATAAGTGCCTGGGTGTGGAACCATCCTCTAGAGCATAAGAAACTTACCAATGACCAGCTCTCCCTCCCTGAGTAATCACCTACTGCCAATTGCTCCTCATCATGGAGTGGAGCCTAGAGATTATCTACTCCATCCAATCATGGTGAGATTTTGGCTGGTTTGATTTTGTGTTATTCTTGTTCAGGTAACCACAGCTACTATGAGATTTTGATTGCCACTCTCCCACTATGTTCAGAAGACATCATTTCAGGGCATCTGTCATCATTATCCATCTTTTACATTCTTTCTGCCTCCTTTACCACCTTGCTTCCTGATCCTTGGCAGTGGTGGTGTTAATATAGATATAATTAACATATTCTGATTGGATTTGAAACCTATTTTACAGGAGAGAATTTCATGCCCAGTACCAACATCTTGGTCACAATTCCATAACTTAGGTGGTCGCAGGCTTTAGGTTAGAACCTGATGCTGTTTGTTTGGTAAGTGGTCATGTTATGAAATTACATTCTAAGTATTTATTGTTATGCCCATAGATCTAGGCTGTTCTCAACTTTTATCAAATGAGCTTCTTTTTGCAATGTTCTGCAGTCAGTGAATGGATGTGTAATTGGTCAAAATACTGAGAATAAGTGACTCAGTGTACAGCTCTAAATAGGGTATCTACATTCTATCAGATACAAAAAATATTTTTATTTTATGTGTATGGATGTTTTGTCTGCATGTTTACCTGTGCACCGCATGTGTGGGTTACCTGCAGAGGCTAGAAAAGGACATCAGATCCTCTGAAACAGGAGTCACAGATGGTTGTGAGCTGCCATGTGGGTGCCACAAAATGTCCTCTGGAAGAATGGCTGGTGTTCTTAACCACTGAGCCATCTTTACAGCCTCTTCTCTACCAAATTTTAAATAGTGATATGGTTTAATACATGATGAAAAACTCCATATGTAACTTCTAAAATATGTCACCCATAGAATTCATAATTTTGTCTGCTTCCATATGTCATTTGCACTATACTTTCAATACACATTATTTTTTAGAAGAATTAATTGAACTTGCAAATAAATATTCTCTGTTAAGGGGTTAAAATGCACAAAAATAAAAATTTAGAGTAACTGGTAGTCATCCTTGTCGACTGAAGTTGAACTAAATTACAATAGAAAATTGTGGAATATTTTGGGCTACTCATATACTTGCTTTGCCTTTAAATCATTTTGAAAAGGGATCCTTTTGAATTTAAATCATTCAAGGTCAAAAAGTGTAGAAAATATCAGATTTCAGAAGCTGAGTATGAGATGTTGATAACTCAGCTGTTTTCTGGCCTTGTTTCCTAAATACAAGCCAAGCCTTTCCTGAAAGTTTTTAATCACTTATTAACCCTTTCTTTTTTTACCCTTTAATTAGCTCAATAGGATAGTATACGCACTATTTTTACATAATTATGTTTAATACATTTTGAAATAATAATGGAATGGGGAGGATGAAGCAAATACTTTCTCTCTACTTACCTATTCTACAATTTTGTGTCCCAGAAAATATCAATTTAGTTGCCCTAGTAACAGGTAAGATTATGTTTGGTATCCCAGCTTAAGGATGTGGTCAGGGTTCCAGGGCTGAAGAGAGTAGAAGAAAAAAATTTTTAAGTGAGTTATTTGGATAAATGGTCTCATAGACAGGACATTTTCCATCTTCCAATAACAATGTTGTTTGTTCCTAGCTTCTTGCTGGGTTATAGTATTGAAGTACTGACAAAATTTCAGTATCAGTGTTCCTGTGTCAGGCAAGGACAAAATCATTGTTTTAAGAAAGTCACCTGGGAAGAACTTCATAAGGGAAACTGGACAGTTCAGTTTGCAGCTGTATTATTGTTGAGTATGGCCAGAGGAGAACTTTTTACTTTTTGTTAATAGTAGCTTTATTGAAATACAATCCATATTCCCTAAAACTCAGCTCTTTGAAATATGCAGTTCAGTGTTTCTTGGTGTGTTCTCAGTTACAGTAGCCATTGTAATTGTCTAGTTCTAGAACATTTCAGTAGTAGTCACTTCCCATTCTTCCCTCCCCCAGCCTCCAGGGATCACCCTTCTTCTTTACATGAGTTTGTCTGCTCTGGACATTTCGTATACATGAAATCATACATTTGGCCTTTTGTGTCTTCCACCTTTGCCTTCATGCAATGTCTTCAAAGCTTTTTATTCATATTTTATGCTTTGGCAACCTCACACACATGTAAAATGTATTTTCATCATATCTACTCCTCCACTGCCCTCTCTAACTTTCTCAACATGTCCTCCTTCAAACTTCATGGTCTCATATTATTTGGGTTTTTTTTCATAATCTATTGAGTCCAGTGAATATTGTCCATTCTCTCAGGGATATAGAGTCATCCACCACATAGGGTGGCATACTGTTGGCAACAACCTTGGAGAAAACTAATTCTTCCTCCCCAACAGCCAACAACTATGCTAGTGGTGGGGCCTCAAGGGCCCCTTTCCTGTCTATGTTGGAAATTTTACTGACTTACCTTATGTAGGTCTTGTGCAAGCAACCACAGTGGCTGTTACTTCATGAGTACAACAGCCACACCATGTCCAGAAGACATTCAGATGAGACTGGATTGGGATTGGAAGAGAGGAGGGAGGGGGAGGATCTGAAGATCACCTACTTGCCTCCCTTGCCTATCTGTCTGTCTGTCTCTGTCTGTATATGACTCTCTGTGTCTCTCTTTCTGTCTCTGTCTGTCTCTCTGTCTCTGTCTGTCTCTGTCTCTTTCTCTCTGTCACTCTCTCTGTCTCTCTCTGTCTCTGTCTCTCTCTGTCTCTCTCTCTGTCTCTCTCTCTGTCTCTCTCTCTCTCACACACACACACACACACACACACACACACACACACACACACACACTTTTAGTTCAAAAGCTTCAGCAGATGATTGCTGATTGCAGCTAGCCCATCATCTCACAATGTCAGTGTCAAGACTGATGTGAGAAGGGATTAACAGCAAACTGATGAAGAAAAGACGTGTCAGGAGAAATCATCACTAACTTAAGAATTACTTTCTACATTTATCATATGACAATGAATGGGTAGCTTTGACAGGTGTTTTTAATGCTAGCTGAGGATAGCTGGATGATAAAAATAAGACACTGCATTTCATTTTTTTTTCAGTACTTTTAAGAAACACTATATCCCATTATAAAATTTAATCAAAATGAATTTTTCCAATGCATTCCTAGTAATGATTTCTCTTCCAGTTTCTGGGGACAATGTAAAGACCTCAGATGCAGAACAAAATGACATTTGAGGGACTGCTGGTTTTTTTCAGGAAATAAGACATAAAATGTCAAAAATACATCAAGGTGAGAATATATCAGTGTTAAATAAGAAAAACGGGAGAAATTAAAAGTCTGATTAGAGTATTCAGTTTGCAAATGAGGAAGCAATATAAAATGTGGTGGGGTTACATCGAAGGCTAGGGACACAGCTGTGACTTTTATTATGCTCTGAAATTGCTCTGCATCTCTCTAAAAATGCCTCATTTACTGATATTTCATAGATATGAAGTGTGTCTTATGATCAATATAGATCTGTATTGTGGGTATTGAGAGAGGAGAAAGAAGCAGGTGGAAACAAAGACATACTAAATCAGAATAGAGTTCAAAAAATAAGAGGATATAAATACTGTATAAAAACATGTTTCATACACTGATTGAGAGCCAGGCCTTGGGTAGATATTTGCTGGTGATGTTCTTAAGCCCCACAGAGAGGAATGGAAAACAGGATTGCTAAATAAAATCTATCTATCAAGAGCTTATACTGAGAAAAAATATTAAATAAACTATGAGAAATTCCATTTCTAGTAAATAAAAAGTGATTTGACCCTAGTGGTGACAACAAACAAAAACAAAAAACAAACAAGATATTTTCACTTAAAATTTTGAACAATAGCATCAAAGAACTGAAAATTTAAATAAACAATACAATGTAACTGAAGAGCTCTTTGTATCTTTTTGGAGGAATTAAGTGTTTCAGTAAACTATTAGAATAATTTGGACATATAAAATATAAAGATGAAATATTAATTATATTTCTATATAGCAGAAACAAATAGAAAAATGTTAAAAGATTTACTTTAAATGCAAACAAATAACCTTAACAAAGTATACACACAGCACTAGGAAAATTACAAAACTAATGAGATTAAATGGATATTAAATGGATAAATATAAAAACACATTATGTTCAGAATATGAAAGTTTTAAGTCTGGAATGGTAGCACACACTTCTCATCTCAGCACTCCTAGGAAGACAAGGCAAGAGGGCCTTGAATTTGAGGCCAGTCTGTGTGTACATGACTCAATCTCAAAACAAAAAAAAAAGGAAAGACATAATGCCACGCACAGTACTGTGTACAGTCAAAGCAACCTCAATGCTGGAGAGTGTTCTTGACAAGGAGAAGTGTATAGTAAGTGGGCTGCTGGGCTGAAAATTTCTGTTAAAAGGTAAAAGCCTTCTCTCGAAGCTAAAACACCCTTGAAGCAAAACAAAAGAGGAGCGCTTAAATGGCCCACGAAAAGAGTATTGTAAAGTCGTGGTTATTAAGCATAAACAGGAAAGTATATAAAAGTAAACCAAGAGAAAAGCCAGAATAGTCCATCCCCTATGAACACAGGGCAAAGGGGCAGAAGGAAGCAGAGAACGGGATGATCTCCTCAACAAAAGGGAGTAGTGAAAGGGTGTGGCTCTGAGTTGCTGCTGTGTCTGCGAATTCTCCTCCAGTCTTTCCCAGAGCCAGTCTCCCCTCTTGACTGGAGCTCTGAGGTTAAGAAGGTAACACCATTCCTATCTTTGTAACAAGATCACTCAACAGCAGGAAACTGAGGGAAGACTGGGACTCGGCAGCAGCAGCAGAAGGGCTTCTGGTTCTTTGCAATGCCAAGGAGACTTTGGATTCCATCTACAGTGTTTAAAGCTCCTTTGTGTTTGGGTAATAACTCTGTGCTGCACTGTGGATCTCTTTCTTTCTGCTCCTTCCACTTCCCATCGGAATTTTACCAGAACTTGCAAATGTTGGTACATGTTTTTAGAATGGAGGGGTGTCTTAGTTATTTTTCTATTGCTGGGATGAAACACAGTGACCAAGGTAACCTATAAAATAAATCATCTAATTTGGTTTATAGTTTCAAGGGGTCAGAGTCCATGACGACAGAGTGAAAGAACAGCTGAGAACTCACATCTTGATCTGCAACCATTCAGGTGAGAGGGGGTGGAGGACTAGTAATGGCCCCAGTCTTTTGAGACCTCAAAACCCACCCCCAGTAACACACCTCCTCCAACAAGGCTACACCCCCAAATCCTTCACAAACAGTTCTACAAACTGGGGGCCAAATATTCAAATATATGAGTCTATGGGGCCATTCTCATTCAAATCACAAATGGTTTACAATGTTCATAATAGACACATAGTACTTCGTAACCAAGCAAAAATTAGTTACAGATGTAATAATTTCCTAAATGTGAAAGGCAAACCTATAAAGCTTCTACAATATAAAGATGGGCACTATTTATTTTGGCTAAAGAATTCTTTCTATGTTAATTTAAATCATAAATACCAGCCTTGAGAAGCCATATATATATATATATATATATATATATATATATATATATACATAGCCAAAAAGGAAAAATGAAAATAAACCCAAAGCTAAATGAATAGCAAAAAGTAAACATCAAAATACCAATGATAAATGTCAGTTCTTAAAGTCCATTAGAAAGAAAAGACAAGGCCCCTTACAAACCAACGACTGAAGAGAGGAGAGATACAACAGCAGCAGTTTTGGAAGCCACAGTGGAAGGAAATAGACTAAATATTTGTAAACTATTTAAAAGACAGCTTGACATTTTGCAGAACAGTAGAAGATTCTCCTCTGGGGCCTGTGACTTCTTCAGTCATAGGCTTTGGACCAGGGATATAGTTCCAGGCATGAATGTCCCCTTGTGGAGTAGCTCTCAAATACAAGCAGAAAGTTGCTAGATCCTACCACAACAGTCATGCCACATGGCACCAGTGGACATATCATGACCATCTGTTCAGTATTATAGTGTGAAGGTTCAACACTGAATAAGTTTATTGGTGCATTTTCTACCCTAGAAATGTACACAGCATCTTCTGTCACAGTGTAAGCGCTCCATCAGAAGGAATATTCCCGTTGGGTTTGAGATTGATTTCTCCATGACCTGCAGTCCAAGTGTGTGGTATCTACAGCACTGAGGACTTACCATCTAGTTGTGGTGGCAAACCTGGTGTAATGGTAATAGTCTGTTGTTTGAGAGTTACTAGGGCCTCCCTAACTAAACACTCATAGAGAGGAGGTATCCAATGCCTAGCACTGAGATTTTCATTTAACGTTCTATAGCTTTGGGGAACAGCACTGTCCACCTATGCAGGGCACCTCTGTCCAAACTCCATTTTTATTATATTTTGCAATGAGCATACAAACGAATGAGTTCCCATAGATTGTTTTCTATTTTATTAGTTTGGTAGTTTGAATGAGAATGGTACCCATCAGCTCATATAACACTTGGTCTTCACTAGGTGGAACTATGCAGAAGGGATTAGGGGGTACGGTCTTGGAGGAGGTGTGTCATTGGGGACAGCATTGAAATTTCAAAAGACTCGGGTCATTTCTAGTGTTTCCTGCTTTCTGTTTGTGAAACCGGATGTGAGCTCTCATCTGGTGCTCCAGCACCATGTCTGCCTGCTGGCTGATAATGATGGGTTTCTATCCCATTGGAACTGTAAACC
>CABHPP010147174.1:0-10895 GCA_902168425.1 Peromyscus attwateri
TGAGTTAATTAAAAACATTTCCAGCTAAGTTATTAAGAGACACATTGTCTTTAACATTGTCAAAATTTTAATATATTTTATTATGTACTAGTGATAATTATAATAAATATATTCCATAAAACATATTTTTAGTGTGTAAAGTGTTATAGTCACAGACTAAATTTTAATTTCAATCTGTATACATCTTGTTGCAAGTAAGTTTGGTATAATAGAAGAATTAGTCATAAGCATTCAATATAAATATGTTCATGAGAAAATTGCATTAGGATATATCTCTTAGGGGTAGAGAGATAGCTCAACAATTAAGGACACTTGCTTTATTTTTAGAGTTTAGGGTTTGATTCTCAGCACCTAAATGGTGATCACAGCCACCTGTAACTTCACTTCCAAGGACTCTGATACTCTCTTCTGGCATATGTGGGCACCAGGCATGCAACTGGTGCATATAACGCACATTCATATAGAAAATTAAAAAAATAACATTTTTAAAGTATTCATCTTAATGGAGTAAGAATTTCACTGAAGAAGTGAAATAGAAATTTAAGAACAAAAATGGAAAGGTTTTTTTGTACTGTTTAAGAAAATTTAAAATGATTTTTCTAATGGATAATAGTATTTGATTTAGCAATTCCTCAATCAGTACATATTTCAAATGACTTATTATATATGATAAATATATGCTAACCTGTGAAAATTAAGTAAAACATAGTGGACAGAGATGAGCACTAAAGCATTATTCCACTTAAATTACCTTAGATAAATTCAAATTGCACTATTATATTATTATATAATATTAGTGGGAACTTGGCCATAAAGACAAGTGGGTTTGGCTCAACATGTCAAATATAAAGTTAGACCAAGAAATGTTAAGCGAAATATATATCTACTTTACCTCAAAATGTTCTCTCAATGTAACAGAAAACTATTATATAAAGCCTTGCTTTTCATGTGCTAAAAAACTGACAAAATATCACTGTTGTGAGTTCTTTGTTATTATGTATGTTATGGTAGTCTGTCTAGATAACTGTGCTTGAATAAGACAAACTTCTATTTTTTCTGTAATTTAAAAATTTTTATTATATATTCTTTGAAAATTTCATGCATGTATACAATGTATTTTGATCAAATCCACCCTTAGTACCTCTTCCAACTCCCTTTAGGATACTCTCATCTGTCTTCCTTCAAACTTTGTCTTAATTGCCAGTAGTTTTTCATTTAAGAGTAGAACCTTGTAAAAATTTGACTACTCATGATGGCAATATCAATTGGTGTTGTCATTATGCAGTTCTTGCTTAGGTAAATACACCATTGAGATTTCTTGGGAGTCTGAAAGAGAGTATCTAGCAGTAGGCATGGTCCTGTAGTTTGTGAAATCTTCCCACTCCCTACTCGGTGATTTTCCCAGTGGGTTTTATATGTAGGGGTTGTGCTGTAAATAAATCAGTTGGGACTGGGAACCTAAAGGTGTCTATTCTCTGCATTTTGACCAGTTTTATTTCTCTGTAATAGTCTCCATATGTTGCAAAAAACAAACAAACAAACAAAAAACAAAAAATAAAAAGAATGTTCTTTGATAGGGAGTGAGAACTGCATTTGCCTACGAATATAAGGATAACTATTTAGGATATAGTTAGAAATTATGTTTTAGGAAAATAGCTGTTATAGGTTCTTCTCTAGGGTCTGTGACCTCTCCAGTCATGAGTAGTTGGCTAGGTTTTCAATACTATATGTGTATTTTGAAGTAAACTTAAAATATAAATCCCTATGGCTTTTTAACAAAACACATCCTTAGTATTATTTATCTCTCATTTCACCCTCTCCCTCTATATCATTATCCTTCCTCTCCCCATTAAAGCTCATCTCCATTTCCCCCATTTCCCAATTCATGGTGCCAGTGTCCTCCTAGCCACCTCTCTAGAGCTCCTTCCGTCCCCTCTCTGGCACTGTTCCTGTCTTCTTTCTGAGGATTCAGATCTAGAATCCACAAATAAAGAAAATACTCAGAGTTTGTCATTCTGGATCTGGGTTTCCACACTCAGTATAATATTTTCTAGTTCCATCCACTTACCTGCAACTTTCATTTTTCTTTACAGCTGAATAGAATTCCCTTGTGTATATTTACTGCATTTTCATTATGAGTTCATCAGATGAAGGGCATTTAGGTTGTTTCCGTTTCCGAGCTATTATGAACAAAGTGTTAGTGAGCATGACTGAGCAAGTATCTATGTAGTAGGGTATCAAGTCATTTGGGTATAGGCCAAGTCATTGTATAGCTAGGTCATGGGGTAGATATTTCTTCAGCATTTTGAGAATTCTCCACAATGTTTTTCACAATGACTGTACCAGTTTGCAATCCCACCAATAGTGAATGAGGGTTCCCCTTTTGCCACATTCTCCCCACCAAATTTTGTCAGTTGTTCTCTTGGCCTTAGCTATTCTAACTTGGACAAGATTAAATCTCAAAGTGGTTTTAATTTTCGGTCCCATAATTGCTAAGGATGTTGAACATCTTCTAAGACTACATCCATTTTATGTTTTTTTTCTTCTGAGAACTCTCTGTTCAGATCCATAGCTCAGTTTTTGCTTAGGTCCTTTATTTTCCTAATTCTTTGATTTTCTAAGTCTTTGCTTTGTCTAGATATTAATCCTCTTTTGTATGTATAGCTGGCAAAGATTAACCTTCACTCTGTGGCTTTTCTCTTCACTCTGTCAACGTTTTTCTTTGCTCTACAGAAGCTTTTTAGCTTTATGAAGTCCCAACTTTCAGTTGATGGCCTCAGTTCCAGAACAAATGGAATACTATTTGGAAACTTCTTTTCTGTGCTTATATATTATAGGGTACTGCCTATCATTTCTTGTAATAGGTTCAACAGTTCAGGTTTCACAGTGAGGTCTTTGTTGCATTTTGAGTTGATTTTTGCACAGGGTAATAGATATGGGATTAATTTTGTTATTCTACAAGTGAACATCAAGATTTCAAAACATCCATTATTTAATAAGTTTTCTTGGCTCCACTCTCTGTTTTTGGCATCTTTGTCAAATATGAGATGGGTTTAATTACACATACTTGCGTTTAGATATTCTATTTTGTTCCATTGATCACCATGTCTGTTTTTCTGCCAGTACTACGTTGGCTTTATTGCTATAGCTCTATAATATAGACTTACATCAATGATTTTAATTCTTCCAGCATTGTTCTGTTTGCTCAGGATTGCTTTGGGTATTTGTGTTTCATGTGAAATGTAGACTTTTTTATTCTACTTCTGTGAGAATGACATGGAGATTTTCATTGGGATTTCAGTAAATCTGTGAATTGTTTTTAATAGGATGGTCATTTTAATCCTACCAATCCATGAGCATGGGAGATTCTCTTCATCTTCTAGCATCTTCCTCAATCTCATTCTTGTTGAAGAAGTCTTTCACTTCCTCAATTAGTTTTATTCCTGGATTTATCTTAGGTTATTGCAAATGGGAGTGTTTCTGTTAACCCTTTATCAGCATTCTTGTTATTGGTGTACAGAGAGGCTATTGGTTTTCCTTTTTTTAAAAGTTGTTATTTTATTCTACTATAGATGAAATTATTGATCATAGAATCTAGAAGATTTTTAGTAGAATATTTGACTATCTTATATGTATAATATACCATCTGAAAATAGGAATTATCATTATTTGCAGTTCACCTTTCAAAAATGATTTCAAGAACATGGAAAGTAATAAATATAGAAAGCAACCAACTAATTCCTCACAAGGAAACATGTCCACCCTAATTTGCCAATACAGCCATTGTTTCTTCAAAGCCCTGAATCTTCTAAGATTTTATGTAGATGTAATTTTATGTAATTCCTGCTCCATAGTAATTTAGTATTAATACAGATGCTCTACTGAAAAGAAAGGCAGTGAGAGATATCCAATACAGTATAGTAATCCAAGCATTTAATATTAAAATGAAAATATATGCACATTTTACCAAAGTAATACTAAAAACAGCATGGGCTCATTTATTAGCAATAATTTCCAAGAGCCCCAGTAGACTTATTACTCACTTGTCTTGTTTTATGATCCAAAGAGGGGATTTACAAATATTTAGCCCTGCTAAGCTGTTATTATATTTTGAGAAAACAAAAAAAATCTCTTATATTTCTTTTTTTCTTAATTTAACATAATTACTTTATTGATTGCTTGGGAATTTCACATCATGCACCTTAATTCCACTCACCTCCCAGTCCCCCATATCCTCCCCTCATTCCTGAAGCTTATTTTATTATTGGTGTACATGTGCATGTGTGTACCCCTAAAGGCCAGAAGAGCACATTAGATGCCCTGGAATTGGAGCTGTAGGCAGTTGAGAATCATCTGACATGGGTAATGGGAGCTGATCTCAGTTCCTCTAAAAGAACAGAAGATGTTATTAACTGCTTATCTAGCTTTCTGACCCCAAATCTCAGTTTTATAAATCACAGACACACACATCTTTTATGTGCATGAAAACATGCATATACACACTTTGAAAAGAAAGATCACAAATTTCTTTCAATCATAAGTATAAAAGAATGATTATTTTGTAAAAATTTGTTTTATAGAATTACTATTTTTTATTAAAACTCATGAAATAATTACTAAATATATCTTTAAAAATTAGATTTCAAAATTTAAGTTTGCATTTTAGTTACTATACAGCCACTGTATTCCTTTGATAAGAACTTGGTTTATAATTTTAGATATTTAATGTAACTTTACTTTTTTGTGGAAGATGTTTTTTATTTAGATTGCTATGTTTCATCAAACAATTTTCATTTAGAAGTCCACATTAAGGGAGACCATTAATTTCTCCCATTTAAGAGATGACTATAAGGCATTAGGAAACTAAAATACATTAATATAATGTAATAATGCTACAATATTGTTCTAGAATTCAGAAAAAGGAGATATGCCCCTGATTTTGAACAACTAGAGGGGAGTCACCTCTCATTCTGTGGCTGACAGTTCTGACCCCCAGATGACCAAATGTCAAAGCCCATGGCTGTGGTTGCTCCATAGTCTGGGAGCAAATTTCTGAATGTACCTGAATGGACCCGGATATGAGCTCCAGACCCTGACTACACCCAGACCAAGTCCGAACAAACAAGGCATTTAATACTCTTTTCTCCAGGAGCCTTGTGGATACCATGGGGTAAAGTCAGGCCTAACATTTAGTGATGGAGTGGGGGTTAAATGAAGCAGCCCAGACACTGCACTTCTGTTGTTTGGTCCTATTTCTACCTATAGGGTTGGGTCTATGAATGTATGACAAGCAAGTCCCATCTATGTGTGGTTTCCCTGGTACCCAGACTATCCCTGTTCTCTGCTCTATTAAAATCCTTTTGCAAATGTCTCACACTGCACACTCGTAGCATGTCCTTACCTGGACTAGGAAGGAAGGCACTGGCAGAGAGGTCCTCAAATGGCCACAATATGTCAGGTGTGCAGTCCTTAAAAATGATTTAGTTTAAATTTTATTTGTTAATATTTTTGATTAATTAGTGTTTTATTTATCATCTTATAAAATGTTGATAACCATTTATGTATTTAAACTTTATGATAGCTTATTTCTAACTTTAGCATACTTTATGATGTTAATTATAAAAAGATGAATATTTTACATTATTTATTTTACCTTGGTTTTTTTTAACTAACTATGAAAGAAAGTATTTAAATTAGCCATCAATATATTTTAACTACATTTTTGTTTAGGAAATAAATCTAGATGAAAATGTGGACTTCAGTCATGGCACACAGTGAAGGAAGGAGAGTCTTGGACAAGCAGTTCTTGTAATTGTTTCCTTAAAACTTAGTTCACTATGTTTTCTCTTTGCTTTCTAAAGACTGAGAAAAGAGGACATGCTGACATCCAGGACAGCTTCACAATCACCATTTAGCATAGCCTTTGGCTGTGCCACATGTTAATCACAGAGGTATTTATCTTGATGACTTTAACAAATTTAAAGAACCAAAATAAAATTATATCACATTATACGCTACTAGATTTGTTAAATTAGATTCTATGATGATTCATTAAAAGTAGGTCCATGTTTCTAAGCACCCACATCAGAAAGGTTTTCTGTGAGTTTCTCATTTCAAGACAGAGAAAAACTGTTGAATAAACTATTGGCTTATGATATAAAAACTAAGATATTTATGGCACTATTCATATCTCTCAATTTTTGTGCAGCAATTCAGTCCAATACAGATTATAATTTTTTTAAGTATTTATTTATTACATATACAGTGTTCTGTCTGCATGTATCCCTGCAGGTCAGAAGAGGGCACCAGATCTCATTACAGATGATTGTGAGCCACCATGTGGTTGCTGGAAATTGAACTCAGGACCTCTGGAAGAACAGCCCATGCTCCTAAACTCTGAGACATCTCTCTAGTCCTACAGATTATGGTTTAAACCACATATATAAATTAAAATTCTCTAACAACTACACTAAAAATAGTAAAAACAACAAAGTATATTTTATATGATCCTATATATTCAAACATTATCATTTTAATACATAATTGTTAGAAAAAATGGGTTACAGAGCTAAAAAGAGAATTCTCAATAGAGGAATCTCAAATGTCTGAGAAACACTTAAAGAAATGTTCACTATCCTTATCCAACAGGGAAAAGGAAATCAAAACTACTTTGAGATTCTATCTTACACCTTCAGAATGGCTAAGATCAAAACCACTAGTGACAACTCATGCTGGCAAGGATGTGGAGCAAGGGGAACACTCCTCCATTGCATGCAAACGTACAGTCACTGTGGAAATCAGTGTGACAGTTCTGCAAAAGGTTGGGAACTGATTTACCTCAAAATAAAGCTGTTCAACTACTGGGCATATACCCAAAGGATACTCCATTCTACCACAAGGACACTTGCTAAACCATGTTCAGTGAGGCTTTATTCATAATAGCCAGAAACCAGAAATAACCTAGATATCCTTCGACAGAAGAATGGACAAAGAAAATGTGGTACATTTACATAATGGAATATTACTCAGCTGTTAAAAAATGACATCATGAAAACTTCAGGCACATGGATACAAATAGAAAAAATCATCCAGAGTGAGGTAACCCAGACCCAGAAAGATAAATATGACCTGTATTCACTTATGTGTGAATATTAGCTGTTAAGTAAATGATAACTGAGCTACAATCTGTAGACCCAGAGAGTTTAGGTACAGTGGGTCTAGGGTGGATACATGGATCTCCTTGGGAGGGAGAGAATTAGAATAGGTTTTGTCAGTGGACTGGGGGTGGGTGGGGACTGAAATGGGAGATCAGATGGGGAGGGGGGAGGGCGATGAGATAGGTGAGAGGCAGAGTGTTTGAGGAAAAGCAGTTGAGGAATTGAGGGGAATTTGAGGGATGGCATGCAAACCTAATGAAGTGGAAACTAAAATATATGAAGGTGATCCTTATGAGGTTCCTAATAATGAGGTCTCCTAATAATGAGGTCTCCTAGTAATGAGGTCTCCTAATAAGCTCCTAACCTTGTCATCTCTTGTAGTCAGATAAGGCTTCCAGTGGTGGGTCTTGATTGCATTCAATTGAGTTGTTGGCCAAAGGGGTCCATAAAAATCCCCCAAATCCACAGGTTGTTGCTAAGAATATGGGTTGCTCTCTGCAAATGACAGCAGGGCCCCGTTGCCAAGGACAACACCCACACAACTCATTGCACACTGAGAATCCAGCTGGTGCCTTTACGGACCACCCCTACATTCTGGTGTTTTTGGTGCATGAAGGTCCTCTGCAGGCTACCAAAAGAGCAATGTAAACACCAACCCAGCTCTACAACTTTCGACCTAGAACGTGTCCTGCCTGCCAGATATGCTAGGGTAATGGTGTCACGGAACTTGTGGGAAAGTCAACCAGTGTCTGATATGACTTAAAGCCCACTCCGTGAGAAGAATCCCATACCTGACACTGGTTGGGTGACCAAGAATGAGAGATTACATATCACAGAGACCTAAGCTAAAACCATGTGTGTGTGTGTGTGTGTGTGTGTGTGTGTGTGTGTGTGTGTGTGTATGTATGTATGTATATATATGTATATATGTGTATGTGTGTATATATATGTATATATATATGTGTGTGTGTGTATGTCTGTGTGTGTGTGTGTGTGTGTGTGTGTAAACATATAATGACTCCTAATGATATTCTGCTACACTCACTGATCAGTAGTGTATCCAGTAATTATCAGAGATGCTTCCTTCGGCAACAGATGCAGAGACCCACAGCCAGAACTATGCAGAGAGAGAGTCTAAATGGGATGTCTCCACTGTATCCCTCCCCTCAGTGCTCAGAGAATCCAGTAGAAGAGGAGGCAGAAAGAGTGTAAGAGTCAGAGGGAATAGAGGACACCAGGAGAGCAAGGCCCTCTGAATCAACTAAACAAGTGCATATGAGCTCACAGAGACGAAGGCAGCAAGAACAGGGGTTTCCAGCTCTGTAGCAGGTACTCTACATTTATATTATAGCTTTTAGCTTAGTATTTTTATGGGATTCCTGAGAGTGAGAATGATAACTCTGATTCCTTCTTTAAAATAAGTTTAGTGATTTGTTTGTTTTACATCCCAGCTGCAGTTTCCCCTCCCTCCTCTCCTCTCAGTCCCTTCTCACACCTCCCCTCTGTCTCCCATCCACCCTTCCTCCATTCCCCATTCCCTCCCCTCCTCTCAGTCCCTTCTCACACCTCCCCTCTGTCTCCCGTCCACCCTTCCTCCATTCCCTCCCCTCCTCTCAGTCCCTTCTCACACCTCCCCTCTGTCTCCCGTCCACCCTTCCTCCATTTCTGTTCAGAAAAAGGCAGGGTATCTGTTTCTTATGCCTGCTCTTAGGACTCCTTTCCATTCTGTTGGGTTGCTTTGTCCAACTTTGATATGATGATTTTTGATTTATCTTATTTTATTTTGTCATGTTTTGTTGTTATCTCTTAGAGGCCGGTTCTTTTCTAGTGACAGGCAGTCAGGGAGTGGATCTAGAGGAGAGGGAAGGTGTGGAGGAACTGGGAGGAGTAGAGGGAGAAGAATTTATAATCGGGATATATTATATGAGACAAGAATCTATTTTGAATAAAAGAAAAAATATGAAAAATATATACATTTTTTAAAAAATCAAATTAAAATGGAATATACAACTAAATACTTCATTTGATCAGTTTTAATTTTGTTTTTGAAAAAGCACCAGCCTTGGAAGTTTGTATGAAGGGATTCTGTATATATCTTCCTAAATTAGCTAATTAAGGAAAATTATTTTAGAGAGATTTCAAATTATGCTAAACATCTCTCTAAAACAAATGTATTCTTTTGTCAGTGAAAATTGGAAAGTATTAAAGGGCACATTAGCATACAAAGCATAATTTAAAAAAAAAGTGCTGAAAATGAGCCTTCCTGTTGTCAATTATAACCACAAAAACGGCTCCCTGGAGTTAGCATCCTGTGTATTTTACAAGCACACTTAAGGTTAAATGAACTTAAATAATAGCAGCATTTACTGCCCCAAGTGACCTTCAACTCAATTTTTGTGTTGGAGCAAAGGATCAGAAGAGCTTGGTTGCCCTCATTTCATTGCTGGGCAGGGTTGCATTCTTTTATGTAATCATTTCTGAATGCTCATTTCCTTCTCTTTCTGTTTTTCGCTCAGTTTCCCCAAAATGCCAAACCTGTTCACTTTATATGATCTCTACTGTTTGAGAAGGAGGGAATTCAAAGTCCAGAAAAGGCACTTTCTACAGCATTCAAGAGACAGTATGTTAAATTTTTCAAATGTAAGTGCTTGATTTTAGAACTGTGTGTTTTTCTCCAGAACGTATTTTTAGTCATAGTCGTTTTCTTATGAAATTGGCACAAAATACTCCTACCATTCTATCAGTACAAACTGTCCATTGACCTAAATAATTAGAGGTGCAGTTTTCTGAATTGTTCTCTTATTTATACCTATATGCCTGAGAAAATTCCAGTTGGTATGCTAAGAGAATAAATTATGACTTCCAAGCTGTTTTAAACTAGAGGAACTGGTCAGCTTGAAGCAGTGTCATGGAGTAGAAAGTCTGTTCCTAGCATCCCTACCACCTTTCACTCTTTCTTCCTGCAAGTATTTTTTCTGCACCAGATCCTACTTCCTCATCCGTTCTTATCTTTTCTCCACATGCAGTGCTGCACACACACACACACACACACACACACACACACACACACACACATACACACACACACACCCTTGTAACCTGAAAGTCTCATTTCTCATTTTTCACAAACAAAAAGCAGTATATTAAGTTTATTACAAAGTAATATGGTAGCCCTTTCCTAAATATTTGAGTTATACTAGAGTTGTAAAGAAACTATCACTTTGCTTGATTCCATAAAATGTTGCCACTGTGGCCACAAAAGCATTCTTAGACAATATGAAGAATAGTAAGCTTCATTTACAAATGAAGTCCACCACTTTGGGATAATTTTAATCCCCAAGCTATAGTTTTCCTTTTCTGAGATCCTTTATGACACTCTATTCAATTAACTGTGCTTGTTCATTCCTTTATTTATTAAACTAATACCATGAATATATATTGATTCCTTGGCTTTATGTTGATTTGTTGAGACTTGTTTCATATTAACACAAGAATGGTGCATTAGTGGGGGATCTCTAGAGGGGCAGAACCAATAGAATGAATATATAGTACAAAGGGGGAATATTAGATTGGCTTCCATAATACACAGCAAGTATTCCAGCAATGGCTGAATACTGGAAAGGTTGAGAATCTGGTAGCTCAAAAAATTCCAATACAGCACTAAAGGCCACTGGTCTTCAATCCATATTGAAAGGTCTAAGAAGCTGGATTCTGATGGCAGCAGCAGCAGGAACAACA
>CABHPP010147175.1:0-40352 GCA_902168425.1 Peromyscus attwateri
TGTGTGTGTGTGTGTGTGTGTGTGTGTGTGTGTACATGCTCTATCTTGACATTTAGTGTGTTGTAGGCATGGTGTATGGAAACAGGAAATTCAATGATACCAAGAACTTTTCAAAGGAAAGGGTACTGTGACAGAATGTTATGATAACACAAGGTGTGGAACTTTCTTACTTTTAGGAATTTTTGTCAGACAAGAACGAGACAGATTATTGAGATTCACAATTTAGTTGTAACTTCCAGGTCAGGGGTGAGTACAAGCTACATGGGAGACATAGAGGTTCCATGGTGTTCCACAAGTCCCTTTTCATTACATTGTGGAACACATATGCTGGTGTCTGTTTAAGGATTACCAAGTTTAATTCCTGGTATGAACTAAGATTTGTATGTCCAGAAAGATACAAGACCAATCCACAGAAAAGGGAAATTTGTCCTTTGGAATGGAAGAGGCCCAAAGGCTGAAGGTTTGCTAGCTGGGTGCTGGCTTGGGTCTTTTATAGGGATACTGAGTCCTTCCTTCCCACTTTTGAGTCCTTCCCTTTACATTTTGGTCCTGTTTAGATATCTTTCCCCGTGTTTACCCACCATTTTCTCTTGACATACATTCTGGCAACAAGAAGCCATCATCCAGTAAGCCTGCCTTCACCATTGCTGCTTACTTACACTCCTCTTTGTCCTTTCAACTGGAAAGTTCCCTGGCCCAAACTCAGCATCTCCATGGCCCATTATGGCACAAGGAGTTACTGTGGATAGAAAGTGTTCTTAATTTCTACTGTGATAGTTGCATACTATTGAGACCAGTCTGTAACCTACTCCAAGTTACTTCATATTTCACAAGTGTTGTTTTTCAAGGTGTTTTCTGCCCTAGACAATTCCATTTTACAAGTAGCTTTTGACTCCATTTTAACGGAGGAGGATGACTCCAGCCCCTAGATCAGTGGTTCTCAACTTTCCCAACACTGTGTCCCTTTAATACAGTTCCTCATGTTGTGGTGACCCCCAACCATAAAACTATTTCATTACTACTCCATAACTAATTTTGATACTATTGTAAATCTTAATATAAATATCTAATATCAGGATATCTGATAGGTGACCTCCAAAGCACTCACAGAGAACAGCTGCCCAAATCTATCCAGAAACTGAACTATCTGTCAGGCAGCACCACCCATCAGACTGATAATTTTCTAATACTGGGAATTGAAAGGGAGCCACCATAGAAGTTTATTGGGTAAACTGAGACTGTAGAGCAGTGGTTCTGAACCTTCCTAACGCTGTAACCTTTCAATACAGTTCATGTTGTGGTGACCCCCAATCATAAAATTATTTTTGTTGCTACTTCATAACTGTAATTTTGCTACTGTTATGAGTGTTAATATAAATATTTTGAGAGATAGAGGATTGCCAAGGGAGTCATGACCCACAGGTTGAGAACCACTGCTGTCACGGCACTTGGGCATATTAAATTCAAGGAAGACAGGTCTGAGAACTTAACAGTCATACCAAACCAAGCAAATGCTGTAACTCTCATCTGGATCCCATAAAGCACCCCACACCATGATGCCACGGCCCCACACTAACCTATTATTTGGTACCTGGTGTATGTATGCCAGGACGGAGGACTTCCCTACTGTTCCTGTAGCTACAGCTACACACGGTCTCCCACTGTTTACACAGTGTGCTTGACCACCTGCCTTTCCAGCTGCTCACCCACCCGGACATGGGCCTGCCCAGCTGTTTCCTGCTGCTGCTCTGGACCCACTTTGGTCTCTCACCCAAGTAGCTTCAAGTTCAAACCTGAGTCCCAAGGATCCACCCGCATCTTCCTCCCAGCCTGAACCTGGTTCATTGTCTTTCTCAGCACACATCTGCCCCCATTTGAACTCCGCTGCAGCCACTTGAATTTGCATTCATTCTGTAACCCATCTATGCATATGTAGCTGTGTAGATATATATGGTTATAGTGTGCTATGTGATGTGATCTGAGAGCTAATGTTGGTAATTAAGATTGGAATAAAATAACCGGCATTCACCTGAGAAGGCTACAATGATAGTGGATTTTATGACACATGTTGGGAATGAAACCTTAGAACTAAATTTGTTACCCAATAAATTCTGAAAAACAGAAAAACAAAAGTGCACTCAACTATATTTCCAGCACAGTGTGCTTACAACACATTAACAATACATTTATGACATATAAATTCATACGTTGAAGTTTATTGGAATTAATCAACAAGACCCTGGTAAATTATGCCCAAAGCATTTCACAGATAAGAACTCTCAGTGTAACAGTAATTTTAAAAATGATGGTAACCTTCCTAGCATGCTTAAAAGGAACTTGTCAGGATTGTCCCCATCCTTCTCCAGGAAGATCGAGTCCTTTCCAACACTCTGATTCCAAGTAGGCAGCAGAGAGCACGCTGGCTGATTAGGGTCTTTAGTACTTGGCTTGCCACGTGCTGTTTTGAAAACTGACATGGATTGAGAATAACATGAGGTCAAGTTCCAACCCCAACATCTGAGTAAATCCTGAGGTCTTTCAACTTTTGCAATCATCACCTTTCTCCTTTGAAACAAAAATCCCAACTGTTAAAGATATAGTACTCAGAGAAGTCCACCACCATCTTTTTCAGATCCATGATGCCTGTTTGTTAGAGACCAGAAAGGCATGCAAACTGTTCACGTTCTCTTAGAGAAGGGTAATATGTGCCTTATGGAAACCTCACCTAAGGACCAATTTGCTCCCCATAGCCACGCGTGTTCAATTCTGCCCTAATTGTACTTGAGAGGGCGGGGACCTCAGCAGGTGCTAGAGTATATATAGGCCTGAAAATGCTAACACAAAGAGCTTCCATCTATGTGGCTATTGTAATCTATCATCCATGCTGAGTGAAGACTTTCCAGTGTGGCTACTTTTACATCTAATACTGTGAACAATCCCTCATCTAAGTTTCGTAAGTAACCCAAAATAGGTATGGGTGTCCCCGGATGTGTTATTATGGAATTATACTTTGGTTTGTTTGGAGGACATTATGGAAATGGGTATGTGGATAAATTGTTGCACCCCAAGGTCATAGCATTCTTATGAGGATTAACAATGTAGCACACTAGGAAGTATACATTGGGTGCTCAATAAGTACTGTTTTTCTTCCTCGTTTTCCACTTCTCTCAGCCACATCCCTTGTGCTCACACACATCCACAGATGTCCTGCATAGCAACCCATTCCAGGGGTCTATTTCTTTCATTTTTGGTCCTTTAATTGAATGTTTCCTTTCTCATACCTCAGTATTCCACATACCACACAGTTAGTTACTAATATGTATATGTAGTAACTTTGATTACCAAACAAGATGAGAATAAAAGACATGTGTAAGGGAGACTATCTCTCCAGATCCCTAGAACAACATTGTGTGCACAGACATTGCCAGTTTGACACTTGCTGAATTGCAACTCAATATAAATGTATGTGTAGCTCAACCAAACTTTGCTGTAATTGCACTCACTATTCCAGAGGATTCATCTACAGGCTTGTCTTTACTTGAAAGTGTTCGTTCTTTCCTGTCCATAGCTAAAGAATTTCTGTGCTTCTTTAATGCTTTATTTTTTCATGGTCTTAAGAGTAAGTGTAGAAAGAGAATATTACGATAAAAACACATCCCTTTGGTATTATTATTCCTATATCAGTTAGATGATTAGGTATTATAATTTGTAGATATTAATTACAAGGATTTCCATTTTATGTATATAATTTATTAAGTTGTAAATCTTTATTATTGGTATTTTATGTATTTGATGTTGTCATTATATACATGTCAGCAAATTGAACATTTATTTCAGAGCTCTCATTATGTCATACATGACATTAAATCTCAAAAACTCTAAGCCATTCAGTGACCACGTTGTTATGAAAATCAATATGGGTTTTCTTCTAAGCAATACAACTGCTATTTAACCTGGCCGTAGCACACCAGGGCATGTTTCCAAAGGAGTCTATATCATCACACAGAGATCCTGGCCCACCCATGCTTATTGGGGCACCATTCACAATACCAAGGTAATGACAGCAGCCTAGATGTCCATCCAGAGATGACTGGATAGTGAAAATATGCACAGACAGTGGAATTACATTCTGGATTAGAGAAAAATGAAATTATTAAATGTAAAGAAGTAGGTGGATTTGTATACTGTAGGCATAGGTTAGGAAACTAGAGAGGGAGCACTGGAGAGGGAGCACTGGAAAGGGAGGGAGCATCAAAGGAAGACAAGGGTGAGGAGAAAGTGGCAGGAGCATATGGGGCACAAGTGTTAGGACAACAGGAACGATGTGCCCAAGAGGAAGGATAGAAGAGGGTACAGGGGGATGGAGAAGATGCAGAAGGAGGGGAGCAACAAAAACCAATTTTGTTTGAAAATGCCATAGTTAAACCACATTGCCTGCTACCTCTTTTAAAAAGTGCCCGTGCTAGCTCAGATGTTAAGTGTCATGGCGATTCCCCCTATACATCACCATCCTGAAAGATATATCTAAGTTTGCCCTACTCAGTTATTGAGAAGCAGGGTTTTGGACACAAATATTCTTGACTTTGAATGTAGTTATTTTCTGCAGATCAATACCCACCTGACTCGATTATGTGGGCAGCTTGTCTGGGGACAAGCAGATGGGAGCTATGGAAAGGGCTGCTCTTCCTCTCCTCTCTAGCTGCAGACATGATATACCCTCTCTGTCTCAGATCTAATTACACACACGTTATGTCCTCATCGTCTCCTCTCAGGCAGCAGATACGATATAACTCCTTGGATTTATTCTGCTGCAGGTATTAAACAATGAGTTGTGTGATCTCATATATTTTCCCTCCACATAGAAGTAGCACTTTATTGACGATATAGAAACAAATAAAGTGAAAGTAAATAAACCTATTTTTCTCTTAAAGCCAGACATATGCCATCATAAAACATATAGGAAGATACATTTACCCTCTGGTGCTGAGAATCGCCAGGATGGGAGAGTTATCCTATTCATTAGTAGTCCTATGATATGTACTTTTAAAGAATTGCTTTATATTTTAAAGTAATGTGTATGTGCATATGTATGTGTTTCATATGTCTATGTATATATGTTGTATCTGTGTAGGAGTATGTGCATGTATGAGTGCAGGTGCCTATGGGGGCCAAAAACGGGTGTCCAATTCCTGGAGCCTGAGGTCCAGATAGTTGTGAACCACCTGATGTAGGTGCTAAAATGGAAACTTGAGTCCTTTGCCAGAGCAGCAAGTGCTCCTAACCCCTGAGCATCTCTCTAGCCCCATGAAAATATTTAAATAATAGATGGCTAAGATTGAAACTTTAGTTATTTCCCATAGAAGGAAATTATTATCATAGGAATGGTACTCTATCTCTTTGAGATTATTAATACTTTATTTCTGTTAGCTTACCTTTTAATCCAGTGAAGTTATCTAAGTCACTAAGGATGTTCAAACCTTACAGCATGTCTAATTGCCATTAATATCCAATCTTCTAAAACATTGAAAGTGGTCCACATAATAGTCTTTGGAGTTTGGCAGTCATTTTCAGAAGAAAATGAGTTTTGTGTTATTTTAATGGAATTAATTGAAATAATTGGAACTGATAACTGGGTTCCAAACTATTGGGGCACACATTCATAGTGGAAATCACAAACAGGCCCAACCTGTCACAGTGGAAAAAGCAGTGAGAAAATCAGCAATCTCATGAAGTATACACAATAATTAAGAGCTTGGGTGACTCCCAGTCAGCTGCATCAGCACAAAGTCCCACCCCATCTTGGAGGGAGACTTCATAGAAGCTGCATTATGATGCCCTAATTTTAATAAACCTTCTGCTTCACAATCTACAGCTCCCCAAAGCACTTGCAGCTGGGGGGAGGGACGCTGTCAGGAAAGAGTCTCCTGACTCTTCTTAGGGAGTGTGAATAGCCCCATTCCATTTCCAAAGACCTAGTTGCCAGTACCCAGTTCTGCTCTGGCTGTCTTGAGAATGGGGCACAGTCCTAGGTGGTACCTTGTTTTGACCTGAGGAAAAAGTGCCATCCAAGACCCCCAAAAATGAAGAAGGAAGGCACACAATTTATGAAAGGCTTAAGTAAAAGTATTTTTAAAAAAGGAAGGAGTCATCTTAAAATTAAATTAACCATTGATGATCTCAAAGTAAAACAATTATTTTTCCAGGAGGTGGAAGAAGAGTTAGTCTGAATGCTAAGAGTCTTGATTTAATGTGGAAAAACACAAAGAAGGTGATTAACATAAGACATTGCATACAAGAAGCAAATTTTTAAATACACATTGAAATTTCAAGTGCAGCCATTTGAAAAATATTAATGAGATTTTCAAAATTAAAAAATTAATGAGATTTTCAGAGTTTCAAACTATTAAAAAAAATGAAGAAATCTGCCTGAATTCAACGAGAGTGAGGGTTTGTATAAAAACATTTTATTTAAAAAAAAAATTGTATGTGCGCACATGCACATGCATACACAAGTGTCTTCAGAGTCCAGAAGAGGGTGTGAGACTCCTGGAACTGGGGTGCCCGGTGGTGGTGGGTCACCTGACTTGGATGCTTGGCACTGAACTCAATTCCTCCAGATGAACAGCAAGTGCTCTTGACTGCTCAGTCATAACTCCAGCCCCTGATTTGGAAAAGCAGCAAATGCAAACGTATAAAGCATAAAGTAAATTTTCAGAATATAATCTAAACGTCACAACAAGCACAAACAATAACATTCAACCATTTAGATATTTGGATTTTGATTGGGCTTACAAATAGTGGGTTTTTTTTGTTTTGTTTTTGTTTTTCTATTTGAAAGTTGTGTGCTAAGAGAACGACAGATGAGGCTACAGTGAAGAAAAGCTTATTGATATGTGTGAAAAACAGACGTTTGAACACACTGATATCAGAGCAAAGCGAATGATCAGTGAATGCATTGAACGGGACAGATTTATTTCTTCATGAGCACTAAAGTCTAAATTCCTTCCAAACACTCGCGCTAGTTTGTTCAATAAAAGGGTTACACTATAAGCAAAGCTGTTGCTTTTAGGGAGAAGGCGAAGAACAAAGGAAGCGCAGTGGGTGGCTGATGCCCTAGGGTGAGGTCCTCTGATTTCAGAACTGATTCTTTTACTCTGCTGATGGAAAGAACAAAGGGGCAAGAAAGGCCAGGTCTCAGCACTCAGCCAATTTTTATCTACTGCTGTGCGTGTGTGTGTGTGTGTGTGTGTGTGTGTGTGTGTGTGTGTGTGTGTGTGTTTGTGTGTGTTTTAAAAAGACAGAGTCCTCCAGTGATGGGGAGGTCTGCACCCAGAATCAGAATTTTTCTGGAAAATCAGAAGTTGTATATGTTTCTTCTCAGAAATTGACTGGTTCAGGGTGTTTGGGGGAGTTGGATAAAGCAGAGAAACCGAAGCTGATTGCTCTCCACCCACCCTACATGGGAGATTTGAAAGTCCTACTAAACAATTCCCTGTAGCAGGAAATCTTCCACTCAGTCTTTAGCATGGAGAGGGGAAAGAATCAGAAGCCAGCTATCTTAACTGTTGAAATGAAAATTACAGTAGTCTACCTAGAGCCCTGTTCCTTTCTGCTCACAGGAAGTTGCTCTCTGACTCCTAGTGTTTTAGGGCTTATGACCTGTTAGGCTGAGAGCTCAGTTTTCTTTTGAATTGTCAGGTGGAAGACCAAGTGTGGATGCCACATGAACAGCTGCTTATAAAGCTGGTCAGGACTAAAATCTAATCAGGAGATACAAATTTCAAAGTTGTTAATAGAGAATGGTTATTAAAAACACATTGCTGAATTATATTTGTTAAGTGGAGACAGGTAAATGAAATAATAACCTGAAGACCCAAAGACTCAGCCCTTGGGATTCAGTTTTGTTAGGGAAGAAAGGAGAGAAAAATAGTGAGGGTAATACAAAAGAAGAGGTCAGAGGACAGGAGGAAATCAGGAGTGTGTTCACTGTTGAAACAGAAGTTAAAAATGTGTTGTAAGGATGAGGGAGACGTGAACTGCAGACAGATGTAACTGGATGAAAGCAGAACTACTGGTTGTGTTTGGTACTTAAGACGTTGCTAATCATGTAAGAACTTTGGTGCAGTAGTAGAGGTCATCAGTCTGTCCGAAGTGGGCAAACTTAGGGAAGCAAACTATTAGAATAAGTGAGTTTTCTCAAGTCTTTTAAGCAGTTTTGAGATAAAGGAAAATACAATGGGTTTGTATACAGATGAGAATCTTGAATAGCAGTTGTTTTGAAAAAAGAAACAGCAGTAGGTTTTAACATTGATGTGAAGGGTTGCAGAGAAGCCTGAAAATTATGAATGCCACAGGAACAAAAACTGATGCAGCCGTGTCCTTCACAGCACTAGTGACAATAGAATCTGTGGCCCTACTTAATGCAGTGTCTTTGGATAAAAGTGTGGGCAAGTTGTTTATAGTGATCCAGAAATAGGTGATAGATGATAGACACATGATAGATGATAACTAGAGAAATGATAAAGAGTGAAACAGATTTCAGAGTGGATTCATTGTTTAATAGAGAAATGGTAATGATATAGATGGTATATGGATGGTGAAAGATGATAGAGCTGGAAGATCAGATATGGAAATATAGACATATATGTATATATCTAATATATGCATATATAATATATACAAATATGTGTCTATCATATGTAATAGTTAACCAGAAACATGTATGTAAATCACAAATTCAATTAAGTGAGTTGGAAAAGCAGTGGCAGTCTCTATGTTCTCTTTTACCTTCTACTTTGTTTTCAGTAGAAGAAAAAGTGAAATAGATCATCTGCTAAGTGCATGGATGTTGAAGGTTCATAAAAGAACAGTTGCTGAAATGATCATGCAGAAGACATGCAACCTGAACAGAACGATGGAGCACATGTCCTTACCATGCAGCCATAAGTGTCAAGAGACAGAAAATATGAGTCTAAATGCCAACAGCCAACACCCCAGCCTCCCATAACATTCTTCATCTCAGTAGTCAGTGGACACACACAGGTGCAAGCTACAGGAAGGAAGTAAACCAGGGCCGTGTTACTAAGAGAGTTACAGGCATGTACAAGGGATGGGCTACACGGCTTTACAGTAGAACTTTATCAAAGCAGGTCCAGGTATAAAGGGCTGAAAATTAAAGAGTAACAATAAACATGAGAAAATGCACACATTATAGGTTCTGGCTGTGGACAGTGAGATTTCAGAGCATGGAAGTGAGGAAAAGGCTAACAATTATGAAGAAGCACATTGGTACTGTGGTTGTGGAATGCATGCACTTTGCTTTAACCGTAAGATGGAGGGCATGGCTCTGATTGTTGACTGAGTTATTGTTATCAATATCTAAGTCCTCAGGGATTAAGAAGAAGTTCACCAGGAGGTCAAACGTTAAGGAAGTGTCAGAAGAAGCCCATTTTTCTATACTCCTTTTCTACACTTATTCCATTTTTCTACACTTACTTATTTCATGAATGTGTATGCTTGTGTGTGTGTGCAACTGCATGCATGTGAGTGGGTGTGCATGCCACGGCATGCATGTGGAGGTTGGGGGACAACTTGTGGGAATCGGTTCCCCTTTCACCATGTGGGTCCCAGGATGGAGCTCAGGCCCTCAGGGTTAGAAGAACTGCCTCACTCACTAAGCCATCTTGATGGCTCCACCTAGGGATTATTTTAAAATGTAAGTTTGAATATGATGCTCTCAGGGATGAGAGGGAAGCTTTACCAAAGGTGAGTGTTTTGAAAGAAAACAGATAGGACAAGACAATAGGTAAGACACAGTGAGTACCTCAAGGAGTCAAGGCACGAAGTGACTTGGGAAGCAGTTTCTTCAGGAGAGTTTCCTATGAACAAGAATGGTTTGCATCAGTGGCCCCAGGGAGTGTGCCCACCACTGGAGCCGGTGGGTTTGACGTGGCCATCTCTCATCTCCTTTTGGCTGTCACCGGTCAGCACACCAACCAGGAGGCTTTGCTCTTCTGATGGAATTGCTGCCGAGAAGCAGGCTTGTTTGGGTGTCTGCAATCTCTGGTGAACTGGTCCCAGCTGGTTGGCCCAGATGCTGTTGTGTTTCTCATGGCACCTGGGGCCACTGCTGCCGCTACAGGCAACGGGGGCTGAACAGCCAAATGAAGGAGAATGTACATGACGAGACCTAAGAATGGCCATCTTGTTAGCAATCAGTGAAATAAAAGCAAACTAAGTTGTGTGTTTACTGGAAGAAAGGCTTATAAATGACGAAAATGTGGGGAAATATGTTCTCTCATCCAGTTTGGAGAGGCAATGATTGATCACCCTTTCAACAACACTTACAGTAAGTAGTATGTGTCAATATTTGAATTGAAGCTATATATATGCCCATATATTAACCATATAAAAATAATTATTTATTATGAACAAGTACTCATAGCACGCACAGAAAAGGACTCTAAAATTGCTCATTGTAGCTTTTCCTGAACGAGCAAACATTGGACACAGCTGTCAGTGCACGAAGTTTATAATTATCCATTAAAGGCAAGAAAAACAGGTGGTCCAGACCAAATGGGCAACGGACCCTTTTAATGAAGGTGTTTCTTACATGCTTTGCTTATAAGTTTAAAATGGCAGCAACGATGGTTCAGTGCTTTGGAATTAATCACAACGGAAATTCCCATTATCTTCTGGAACTGCTCAGAAACCAGTGACAGCTATGGGTGGAAGGCCGTGGAGCTCAGGGCTCTGACCCACAACAGAGGAAGACCACGAAGTCGGAGAAAATAAGTATGAAGGAAGGGAGATATATACACCCATCTCTCTTTTCTCCTCTTCTCCAGATCTCATGCAAATGGCTCCCTGGGAAAAAACAACAACAACAAAAAACAAAACAAACAAACAAAAAAAACCAGAAAATGGAACAAAACCAAACAAACAAATAAACAAACAAAAAAAAAACAGCCCGAAGCCACAGGGCAGGGAAGGTGCTGAAGACTGTGAGCTAGTTCATGCAGCCTTCAACTCGGTGTCCCAAAGCAAGAAGGGGAAAGTCCGGAGAAAGACACGGTACACAACAGATAAAATATGCACATGAGCTTATTCCTATTGTAATGGTGTTAAAGACACCATTCTGACCTTAGAACCTAGCATGTAGGTAGGCCCCAACACCTGCCAAAAAGGGAGCAAAGACCTAATCCATAAAAGATGCAGCCCATAGTTCCGGATCCCGGAAAGTTTCTAAATGTACTAACATTTCTTTTTGCCTTCTGTAGTTTCGCTTATCACTGTTCTTGATAACCAATGGCAAAGAATGATGAGGCTCTTGGCTGCTTGATTTGAGTAAGTTTCCCATGCAGCTGCAGGCCAGCAATACAGACTTTCTATTAGGTGTTAAGAGTGTTCCCGTGTTCTCTGGAACCTCCCAACACTATAGTTACAAAGCGTTTCCTCTAACATAATCACATGAAGAAAAAAATCAATTCAATGTTTATCTGTTGGAACCTCCAGCTCACTCTTGTACTGTCTGAGAGAGAGGGGCTCTCTCTCTCTCTCTCTCTCTCTCTCTCTCTCTCTCTCTCTCTCTCACACCAAAAAGCCCAGTTCCAAATTCTTGGCGGCTGTGGTGGCTCCTCCCCTGAAGTTGCTGGCAGCCCAAGTCCCCACCTGAAGCGTTCAGTTTTTCACTGTACTTGGGCACAAACCCAGCTTGTGGCAGACACATCATCACCCCTCGCCTACAGGCTATATAATCTCCCTGCTTTAGTTCGGGGCGTATTGTTATGCCCAGATTGTGACCCCAAAGAGACCACGGAAGACCGTGGATTTCCAGAATGCAACAGCAAGGTTTATTCTATAGATACAAGTCTAGACAGGGAACTCATTCCTGCACCCAATAGAGTGAGGCAGGGAGGAGTTGCTCTTTCTTTGTGAGGCTAGCTTTTTAAAGGCAAAAACCACAAGCCCTTCAGGGGGGTTGGGAGGGTTTGGCACGGGTGCAACTCGGATTGGTTTATTTTTATCTCTGTTCTCTTTTAATTGGGTGAGGGTATGTAACCTCTGAATTTACTGGTTGGGGGTTACTATTACCATTTTGGGGGCAGTCCAGCACAAGTCCCAGGCTTTGTCCTTGAGCTGCCATGGGGGCTGGCTGGCCTAGCATGTACTGACTGTGGGGGCTGGCTCAGTGGTCTAGGCTCTGTCCTTGACTCATGCACATAACTCTAAGTTGGTGAGGGGCCCCAGAGAGTAAACATCTGGCTGAACTTGGAGCAGTCACTTATGCAGAAAGGGAGCTACTGCAAGGACTATGTCTTTTGTTCATGGCCTTCCCAGAAACTGCTTGCTCAAGTCTCAGGAAACTGAAATTGAGGTCTGATCTCTGAGAGAAGACAGAGCAGCCTGTTATGGCATCTGCTTGGTCCTTTCAGTATGACTTCTACTATCTTGATCTCTGGGACTGGAGAACTCACCCTGGAGTTGCTTTGCTTATATAAACCTGTTCTCTGCATTGCCAGAGAAACTTATTAGCCCAATACAGAAAACCTATTAAGTGTCTACAACCTAATATTACACTTAAGACATTAAAATACCTAAATCTTTGAGAAATAAACATATCAAAATACCCAGAAATATGCACAGTAAGTTACTGTTCACTTAGTAATGGTAAAAATACGCAGAGACATGAATAGGGAGGTTTGCCTGGACCTTAACTCTCAATGAACGTGACTTTACATATAATTTTTTACATTTTTTTTACTTTATTTTCTTATGTGCATTGGTGTTAGCATGTCAGATCCCCCATACCTTGATTTACAAAAAGTTGTGAGCTGAGCCATCTCTCCAGTCCCCTAAAATTTATTTTTTTTAAGCTTAAGTCAATAAAAAAGTTTGAAAATCATATACAGCAACTAAGTAAGGATACAAGTGGAGTGATACTTTTTTTTTACTGTGATATTAAATAATTCTCCTTTAGCTTATGTTATCAGACATCACAGCAAATTTCAATGGTCAGAAGAAGTAATTTTCTCTCCCTTACTGACAGAAAATAATCATCTAGATATAAGACGTATCAGTGAATTTTTCTTCCTCCAAGTGTTTACAGGGAGTTACCAACCTCCATAAATGAGACAGTGTGATTCTATCCTTCTGGCCTGAGGAACTGTCACCTGATAATAAAAGTTACTGTCCACGTATGAGAGGTATGCATGAAAGTGAAACTGGTGGCTTTCCTACTTTATGATCTACTTTAAACCTTTAGGAAATTTGAGGAAACAACTTGGTTTGGTTTTGAGAGGAAACTCAGCAATAAGCCAAGCCTATGCTTTCCAAATGTGAGATGAGGCTGCCCAGGGCACATGGGTGAAGTCAGGGGTGGGGGTGGGGAGCTAAAGGCTACATTGCACTTTCATAAAGAACACAGTGCTACTCTATTTCTGACAATATTGACTAGACTGCAGGATCAAAGCCCACCCAAGCTACAACCTCACCACATAACCCTGCACATTCACAGGTATGGCTGGGAAAAGGGAAAGAGAAGGTAAGGCAGCCAAGCAGACTCTGAGGTTTGAAAGTCATACTATAATAAATAGGTGCATCTCTGCCTTTGCTAAGTACCATGCTTCCTCAGTGATGTTTGATATGTTTAAATGTATTTGTACTTATACTACATTGGCTGATAATTTGTTAGGAAATAAATGCCTGACTTGTTTGGTGCTAAGTACTTTGTAAGTAGTTTTGGTTTTTTGTTGTTTGGGGGGTTTGGGGGGAGATTTATTTTTTTCTTTTTTTTTTCTCCTTTGGATTTGAGGCATGTAAAAAGATTATTGAGGCACTAAGAGTCCCTGTAATTGGGGGATTTCAGAGTCCTCTACCAGACAACATTAAAACCCATACCTAAGAAAGCCAAACTACAAAGATTCCAGAGACGTGATATCTGCATAGACATCTTGGAAATTATCCAGCTAATTTTAAATGTACTTCTAAAAGTTTTCACTAGCTTATATTAATGGTACGTGATAATGGGTTTCATTACAACCTTTTCATACATACGTGCAACCCATTACCCTCTTTTGTCCCATTCCAATTCCTATTGAGCCCCATACTCTCCCAAATATTCTCCTTTCTACTACAATGCCTGTCTTTTTTTTTTTTCCTTTTGTGAACCAATGTGTTTAATTGGAGTTACCTACAGGAGCATGGGACCTTACCAGAGGCTACAACACACTTCCCTCCTCCTTTCCCCAGGGACCATTAATTGCCTCTAGCTCCTAGGCAGGAAAAGGGTCTTAAGAGACATCCTCCCCCCAGTCTCTGATGGAATGTTGAGAGGCTCAATCTTGTGCAGGCCTTCTGCAGGTAATTGCAGCTGCTGTGAGTTCCAGGGTACAAATATCCTCTCTCTGTACTTTAGTGTATCAGGCGACAGTCAGTGATTTATTGGTAGTTTTTAGTGGGAGTGATTTATATTGTCTCATAATTTATGCTTTGAGGGTCCAGATGGAATATGCCAGAACTTATCACAGAGGCGACTAGGAAGGCCCAAGGCATCATTCCCTTCATACATTTAAGCTTATTTTCTTTTTCTGATCACCTGGATCTGCTTTGGCAGGAATAGGTACTGGTATGCATAGGCTATCAGCAAGCAGGTGCTGAGCACTGCACTGTGAAATTATGTGAGTTGAAGCCATGAGCATGAACTTGAACTGAGATATAAAGGGAGCCAGGGAGTTCCTGGAGGCTTGCTTTTTTATTTATTTTTACTTTTAAATGGGTATATAAGATGTTACATCTCATTATGACATTTTGAAAGTCGCAGCGAACCTTGCACTTCCATGTTCATTGCATTTGTGTGTGTGCACAATAGTAAGGAAATGGAACCAGCCTAGACGCCCATCAGCAGGTGAATGGTAATGCAAATGTAGATCATACACACAGTGGAATTTCATTCAGCTATAAGGAAACACGAAATCTGCAGGAAAATGGTTGGATCTGGGAAGCAAAAGAGTAAGCAAGGTCACTCAAATAGGAAAAGACAAATGCCACATTTCCTCCTTTATATGCAGATCCTGGCCTGTAATATATTCATGTATGCACATAAACAGGTATAAGTGTGGGTAGAGCTGAGAAAAAGTAGGAAGGAGGTCCAGAGAGGGTCATGATACGTTGGTTAGGCCGTTATGGAAGTTAATACAGAGGTCTCTCCCTGAGCGTTGGATTAGAGGACTTGAATGGTCTGTGTCACGATGTGTGCACATCACCAGCAGCCTCCAAGTTTCAGTTTGACATTCCCCCAGAAACAAAGCCGTACTAATCCCCTGAGTCTTTCTTATGCAAATTGTTTTGAGGGATTTTGTCAGGAGGATAAAATAACCCTGTGTCTGGGCAAGGAAGATGGCTCAGTGATTAAAAACACTTGCTGTTCTTGTAGAGGACCACAGTACATGACCCCCACCAGGCAGACCATAAATACCTCCAGCTCCTGGGGATCTGACTTCCTCTTTGGGCGTCTACAGGCACAGATACAGGCACATACACAGAAACAAAAAATAAATAAACACAGCTTTAAAAGAAAAAACAAAACAAAAACAAAACCTGTGTCAGTGACTGTGTGATCCCTTCAATCAGATCACACTTCCAGTTGGTTACATAAAGCTTTTTCTTGCGTCAGATGTCCTTAAAGGAGTTCTAGAAATAAACAAACCCCAAGGTTCTTTATTTAGCATGCCTGGTCTGGCCTTTTGAAAATTGGCTATAACTCATTTTTGCAGCTTGGTCTTCTACCACCAAACACATCAAATTACTTCCAGTTTCCAGTGCCGAGTTAATGGTTTTCTATGCTTTAACTTTAATGAACAGTTTTAATATGTTAATAATACATCTCTAAAACCCAAGAATGCCTTGTGGGAGTTGTTGGAAATGGGGGAGAATCACATATGCTCTAGGGATTCAGCAAAAGAGGAATTTTCATGGAAAGAAAAAAAAAAAAAACCTACAGCAAAAATGATGTACGTGAACCAAACTGCAGAGGGAGAGGACAGGACAGAGGGAAGATGTGCCGTGTGGGCTTCCTAAGCAGAGGGCAGACCCCCAGGCCCAGGACAGCAGGTGGCTTTCAGCACCTGCTTGGTTTCTCCCTGCTAGCTCAGCTTTTTGTGTTCTCGTGTCTTCCCTTCAAAACTCTGAAAGGTAGTGGGATGCATTCACTAGCATGCCAGAATGGGAGAATGTTTGGAGGAAAGTACTGGACCATCAAGAGGGAAATGGGAGGAACAGAAGAGGGCAGTTAGAGGGGAGGACCACAGGAACAAAGCATACTGCCCTATAGGTATGAAAATGTCATGAGCTACATAACGTATTTCTTAATTATTTTCATTACATGTGTGTGGGTGGGTGGGTATGTACATGCGAGTGCGGTGTCAGTGGAGGCCAGAAGAAGGTGTTAGATGCCCTGGAGCTGGAGTTACGGTTTTTGTGATCCACAGAATGTGGGTGCTGGGGGCCAGACTCTAGCCCTCTGCAAGAGCAGTGTGTAGTTTTAACCTGTGAAACCCTTTCTTTGTTCTAGGAATTCTTAGATTAAGTGAATCATTGATATGTAGCTATTCACTTATTTTGACTATTGGGTAAAAATGATACTTCAGCTTTTGTGTGTCTGTAATGTATGAATGTGCAATCATTTTCCCACTTGACAGAAATAAGTGATTTGAGTGTTATTACCTCCATCTTCCTCTGCTCCCTATAGCTCTTTGCCATTGCTACCCACCATGGTTGATAATACCACCTTGTAGCACCAAAACCAATTCCATCCATTTCCAAGGTCCAACTTCTGCATCTCCAACCAGCCATCTTCCTGTAATGGGGGCATGGGGAGGAGGGCAAAAGACAGCTACAATAGATCAATAGATCACCACAAAGAAACAGGCAATCCTGGAGTTCTAACATACTTCCTTACTATGTGGCTACATCTGAACTTTGTTCTCCACTCAAAGTAAGGGATCCTGATAGGGCAGAAGTTCCTAGGGACATTTCTTTCTTTAAATGTCTGTATGTATCCTTGTGCATGCTTGTGTGTGTGTGTGAAGGGTCCAGGAATATAGAAATATAAAATTATAAGCTTAAGAGATGGAAACTGACAGTCATCAGCTCTAAAAGTTAACTGCTAACAATGGCTCTCTGCTTTACAGCCAGCTCCTCTGTCAACAGCCAGGGGTGAACTTTTAACCCCCTTGCCCCTTATAGCCAACAACTGCCTGGACCAAAGTTTACTTTTAATAGTTATTTCTACGTGACTCCTAGGATGCACCACATGCCTGATGCCTTCTTCCTTACTATAAAAAGGGGCTCATAACCCCCCTCCAATTGCCACAGCCTCAGAATCCCAAACATTGGCTGTGTTATCAACTAGCTAATAAGCTTTTGTGCCCTGCAGTGATTTTCTTTTTCTTTTTTCTTTTTTTCTTTCTTTTTTTTTTCTGGAATAAGGTTTGCTGCTAGTTTACTAGACTTTGGTGGTCTGTCCCCCAATATTGTGAGACCACGGACCCAGTGTGTATGTGTGTGTGTGTGTGTGTGTGTGTGTGTGTGTGTGTGTGTGAGAGAGAGAGAGAGAGAGAGAGAGAGAGAGAGAGAGAGAGCATTCTTGTATGCATGTCACTATAAAACATTTATTTATGAAGATTTCTTATTTTTAAGTCTGTTTATGTCTGTATACAGGCTTGTTCACATAAGTACAGGTAGGTGTCTGTGGAGGCCAGAGGTGTCAGACCTCTGGAGTTGAAGTTACTGACAGTGAAAGCCATCCAGTGTGAGTGCTGGGAGCTTGGTTCCACTGCAAGAGCAGCATATGCTCTTAACCCTGAGTCATCTCTCCAGCCCCCATAAAACGTTTTCTGAGAGGTGACAGCCCCACTCTTCATTAGCTTAAGGCTGCTACAAGCTGCTGGGTAGTGTCTTTCAGTTACTGATATCAAAGGGAATTGGGAGAATTCTTTTCACAACTTTCATGTGCAGCGACCTTGAAATCTGTCACCAGAATCAGAAAGCGGCAGAAGCAACTGGACATTAATGACTTTTCCTGGACTGAGACAGCAGAGCAAAAAGGAATCTGGGAACAGTTACAACTAGGGTCACAGCCTACACCTGCTTCCCTGGAAATAAGCCACAGGAGGCAAAAGCCAAGAAGAAAGATTAAATGGTAAGTTTGATTAATGTCCAGAGGCCGAGTGTGGGCAAGCAATAGAAACTGTAGAAGGCTGTACGTTAAGGGGCCCCCATACTGTGTGGCTTTTCTGTGTGTGAAACCCACTGGCTTCTCATGATGAGGATCTGAGGAAGATGCCTTCCTGGTTCCAGCAAGGAAAGGGGGCCCAGACAGTTGTGAACATGCCTGGAGCAACTGCTGTCACAAGCCCGAGGAAACAGTTTTCATCAGACCCTTTTCTTAGGTAAGGGAGGGCGTTGTCCGGCTTCAGCCATTTCTTGACTTGCAAAGTTGGTGATGAGGGTAGAGGGTACTATGAGGGTGGTGCAGGACAAAAATCTGAGTCCTGGCTCTACTCTGAGGCTAAAATCGGATTTTAACAACCCTTACTCATGCACAAACATCGTCTTCACAGCTTTGGCTCCAGTGCCTTCCTGGGGATGACAGACAACAGCTGCAAGGCAGGGGACTTCTCTGAGGCAGAGTTCTTAGGGAATCCCGAAGGCAATGGGAACAAGAAGATGCTGGAAAACAGGAAAGCTGTTTTGTGCCGATATTTAATGCCCAGGAAGCATTAAGCATGGCTCTGCTTCTCACCCCAAGTTCATAAGTCCTTACAACAAGACTCATCTATTAGCCTCTTTCCAACTCAGTGTCTGTCTGTCTGTCTGTCTCTGTCTCTCTCTCTCTGTCTCTCTCTCTCTCTCTCTCTCTCTCTCTCTCTCTCTCTCTCTCTCTCGTCTCATGATCTTCCTCTCTCCACTTCCTAAGTGCCGAGGTTAGAGGCCTGAGCCGCCATGGCTGGTTAATGCAGCACTGTGGACAGAACCTGGCTTTAGGAATGCCAGGCAAGCTCTCTACCAACTTAGCCACATCCCTAGCTCCAGTGTCTGAATTTTAACAACAGCAAAAATACAAAATGTACAAACCATCCAAACCAATTATAGTATGGCAGAACCAGTATCAATACTAAACGTTTTTAAAAAATGGAAAAAAAAAAAAGAGAGAGAACTTTCCAAATCATCAGGTAGGAATTGAATTTACTTTGTTAAGAGACTTAATTTAAAAAGGAAAGAAACATAGAAAAAACATGTAGGCAATGCTTTGAGAGATATAGAAATCCTAAGAAAGAGCTATAAGGAAAGAATTATTTTTTTAAATAATGAATATAAATGAAGAATGTCAAAGGCCAGATTCAGTAAGACTGAGGCTAACTAAATGGGAAGTCCCCAAGAGCCATAAGAAAACTGCATGCGGCTCAGCAACAAAGGCTTTAAAACACCAAGGAAGAGTCACCAAGAAGAAGAAATGTTTGAGCTAATCACTGCCAAGAATATCCCTAGAGAGAAACAACAGTATAAATAATAAAGAAATACAAACTATAACACACACAAAAGGATCCTCATATATTTAACAAAATCAGTCCATCAAGGAGCCAGCGAGATGGCCCAGTGAGTAAAAGGCACCCACCACCAAGCCAGATGACTAGGTTGGATCCCCAAGGCCATGTGGTGGAAGGAGAGAACTGACTGCTGTAACTTGCACTCTGATCTCCACAGGTATGCTGTGGTGTGGGCACACACACATAAAAATGAAATAAAAAGCAGAAACTACATTCAATGCAAGAGTGAAATAAAGTTGTCGTCCTTTCTCTCTTTCTTCTGTTACACACACACACACACACACACACACCAACCAAGAAGAGAAGTGTAAGGAAATGCTAAAGGAAATGCATCATGAAGCAGACTAATGATAAAGAGCTCACAGCCCAAGGGCTACAATAAAGGGAACTATCAAAACAGAATGAGTTTAGAAAATATTTATTCCCTGTTCATCTAAAAGGTGACTATCATTAGTAGTAATTAATAACATATTTGTGGGGTGCCCACAGCATGTGCTCAAGGGACATGAATGGCAGCCACGCCAACAGGAGGTTTTACTGGTCTTAGTTTTCTCCTTTCCTCAGAGCTGTTTCTTTTTTATCTTGCTTACCTCCTCAGTTCAAAACTATGAACATTTACTAGACAGGGGTGAGGTGATTCTGGGCTCCAGAGAAGCTTGCATTCTGAGAATCTTCCTGGGAGCCAGGCTTCCCTACCCTGGTATTGCTTCCAGGAACTCAGGGAGGAATTTGGTTATAAGAGACCTCCCTACCTGGCATTGAAATATCATTGTGTTATCTCAAGATCATTCAATATTAAGGATGTCTGCCATAAGGGCAGGAGTGTGGGGATTAACTGGATACCCTCTGCAAGGCCAGCTATGTGTCTTCTGTTTCTAACAGAAATGTTTCTCTCACATGAACTGCATAGGGAAGACATGGCTGTTGGAATGCTTAAGCATGTTTTAATTATATTTCTATTCTACTCTATTTCATTTGAATACCAGCATGTCTCCTTGGTAACTCACTGCACTTCTGATTAAGCAGGAGTGATTGCATGGGAGTCTATGAAAGAGGGAAGGGATTACCCTGAATGCACTGTGAGCTAGCAATGGGGAGGTAGAGCTATTGGGAGTTGAAAAGAATGGCAAACAGTCTCACAAGAAAATCTCCTCAGAGTTCCCTTCTCTCGTCTATTGCCTTTAGGTCTGCCCCTCTCAAAATGCTGTTTTCATAATGGTATTGTCATCCTGGAGGGAGAGAGGCATCCATGCTTCTGCTGCAGATTGAATCTTCCATATCATAAAGGCATGAAATGATGAGCTTAAAATTCACACACACACACACACACACACACACACACACACACACACACTACTTTAAAGCTGTGTTTATTGCTTGAACTCCTAAGTGAGGAGAGATTTTTTTTTTCATTCAGAATTGACTTAGAACCAATGAGAGTGAATTCTTTAATTTCCCATTTCAGTACCAAATGTGAGATTGTGCATACATGTTCTCTACTTAAAATCAGTAGGATTTGTCTTATGGAGGGTGACTTTACAGGCTCCCATGATTGGCCTTTATTTCTGAGGAAGGTTAAATTATTGCGTTTAAGCTGAGGGGTGGCTCCACAGCATGAGGCATTCACACTCAGCAAGCTTGAATCTCCCGGTAACCACACCTTGGAAATGTACAGTGATATACCTCATTAGTTCTCGTTATTGAATCTTTGTGTGTGACGATTGTGTATCTGTGTGTGCATGTATTAGTAGGGACTGGGTTGTATGAAGGACAACCTTGCCTATCAGTCCTCACCTTCCACCTTGTTTGAGACAGGATCATTTTGTCATTTGCTGCTGTGTGCACCATTCTAGACTGCTGAAAAGCTCCTAGGAAATTTCCCAGCATTCCCTTCAGACTACCCCATAGGAGTGCTGAGATCTCAGATGCATGTGCAACCATATTGTGGTTACTGGAGATTTGAACCCAGGTCTTCATGCTTGCAAAGCAAATGCTTTACCCACTGAACCATCTCACACGTCCTTTAAAAGTTATTTTAAACAAGTATTAGTAAGAAAACACACGCAAGGAGGACTGAAAACGTAAATTCCACAGAGGGTCTTTTATGAATACAACACTTTCCCACAAAGTTCTTTCTATCTTGTCTTGCATTCTCTCTCCCTCCCTGCCCCCATGGCTCACTCTCTTGTAGCAGGGGTCTTAGAGAGTCTTATTAATAAAATCAAGCCTGAGGCCAAGTATTAGGGTGAAATGCTGGAAGATCAGAGAGACAGAACAAGCCACAGCTTCCTCACCTGGCCAATTCCTCAGGTGATCCTGTTTCCTCAGACTGGATGCCTCTCAGCTGAACTGTGCTGCTCAAAGCATAAAAGCTTAATCAGCTAAAAGCTTAACCAGCCAAATGCTTCTAGTTCCTGGTCTTCACGCCTTATATACCTTTCTGCTTTCTACCATCACTCCCTGGGATTAAAGGCGTGTGTCACCATGCCTGGCTATTTCCAATGTGGCCTTGAACTCACAGAGATCCCAGATGGATTTCTGCCTCTGGAATGCTAGGATTAAAGGTGTGAGTGCCACCATTTTGTAGCCTAAGTATCTAGTGGCTTTTCTGTTCTCTGACCCCAGATAAGTTTATTAGGGTACACAGTATTTTGGGGAACACAATACCACCACACTCTCTTGCACTCATTTGCTCTCTCTGTTTCTTCTTTTCTTCCTCCCCACCCTTTCTTTCTTTCTTCTAGCCTTCCTCCTCTCTGTCTCTCTTTTCCCCTTTCCTTGCCCCTCTCCCCTCCCTCGATCATTCTCCCACTTTCCATCTTCTCTTTCTTCCTCAAGCTGGCCTTGAACTCACTTTGCATCCAGAATCACCTCAAAGTGTCAATCTTCTTCCCTCAGCCTCCAGAGTGCTGGAATGATAGGCAAACACCATCCTGCCTGCCTCCCCACTACTTTTTTCTGCCACATGCTGTTGGAAAAGACACTTCATTGAGCATGAGTTTCACTCTGTAAAATGAAGGGAAAAGTCCACTATCAATGTGTTTGGCAACAAAATAACAACAAAGACATAATGTGTTTCCCATGAAATACCAGCTATATTGAACTCAGTTTTACCTCTGCCTGTGTGAGTCATGAACGCTCAACTTTGTCTAAGGTAGATAAGGTTACTCTCTGTAATAAAATATGTTACTACTTCTATTAACATATGGCATTGTAGCTATAATGGAGCTGTATGATGTTTCTGCAGCAATATACACTATATACTGGTCAATGCTAACCATTCTTTCTTCATATGTGACTGGGGAGAAACACCTTCCCAATATCTACCAGTCACTACTGATTCAGGTCAACATTTTAAAGTTTCTAATGTAAAAAACAACATGCAAGTACTTGCTTTTATAACTAGCTACGTTGTTTAGCCTGATTCCCTCTAGTTATATCCATTTTTGTGGGAAAAACAGGATTTCAATTTTCTTTGTGACAAAGTAATACTCCACTGTGTTTTCATCATAGGTGTGTCTTGTCATCTGTTGATTTGAACACTCTGGTGACTCTATAGGGCCCTTGTGACTAACTCGTAATAAATGTGGGGTTTTGAGTTATCTCTTGGCAAAGTGATTTCATTTACTTTGGATATATATCCGTAAGTGGAATATTTGGGTGATAGTAGATATCACTTGGTTTATGAAGAACCTTATCGTGTTCTCTGTGGTGGACTTAATAATTTATATTCCCATTCTGTTGCATCAGTAGTCAGGAAAAGAAAGCAAGCAGGGAGTAGATCCAGGCTGCAAAACCTCAAGCCAAATCCAGCTTCCATTGACTCAATTCCCCATCAGGATTCCACCTCATAAAGATTCTGTAACCTCTAAGCAGCACCCAGCAGGGGTAAGGGTTCAAACGCAGGAGCCTCAGGAAACATTTTACATTCAAATCACAACAAACTCTCATCAGAGTTAAAAGTTCTCTTGTGGCTATGGTAGAAGTAACTGAAGTTGGGAGCTGTTAGAGGGTGTCATATGCACATGACCCCACCTCTACATTCAAAGGAGGAAGATATCTGCAGAAACACTGATGATTAACCATGCTCCCAAAAGGTGGCTCAGGTTGATTGTCTGCCAATGCACCTTTCCATTTGACTTTCTCGTGACTAAACAGAAAAAGTATCAAAAAGGAAAACTAGTAAAATGCTATTTTTGGGGTATGATATGACCACTGCCTTCATAAATTCACTCTACGTATGCTTAATGGCACAAAATCAATTTGAAAAGGTCATGGATCATTCCAACAGGCAGTTCTAATTGGACCCAATGGATTATTAACAAAATCAGAGATAATCTGAAGGAAGCAAAGAGCATAATGGGGGTGCCTAGAAAAGTAGAATGGGGAGTTGGGAGTTCTCAGGAGAGTTGGGGTGAGTGGGTATACATATGATCAAGGTGCATTGTTTGCATGTATGAAGTTATCCAATAATAAATAGAAGATATTCTATCTTTTTTAGAATGGAGAAAGATATCTGAGCACTAGCTAGCATTCATCACTCTACTTCCTGAATATGGATGCCATGTGACCAGCTGCCTCATGCTTCTCCTGTCATGCTTTCCCCACCATGATGGATTATACCCTCAAACTGTACCAAAATGAGCCCTCCCTTCTTCCCTTAAAAAAAAACCAAACAAACAGGAGAATAGTTTACTTTGCCTCCATAGATAAGTAGCTATAAGCATGGCTATATAGCACTAAGAATAAATAAAAAAAACATGATGGTTATGTTAATATTGTGTTGAAGAACAAATGTCCAAATATTAAGAAAAGGAGAAGTGTGGGGGCCACAGAGACTCCATAGTGGGGCCTTACTCCTTCTTGACTCAAGTCCAGAGAGTCCGAGCCTGTTGTGCCCACAAGGCTGAATAGTAGGATGTTTTAGCCAGAGGCATGGTTACCAGGTATCTTATACTTCTAGGCCTAATTACAAGATGTTTTGCCATAAGCCATGGCTACTAGGTGTTTTGAGAATTAAGGAAGTGTTTACACTTGTCTGGACTTTGTACTTTGAACTGTAGTGTCCTTGAGAAGGGGAGATCTTTTGCCTCTCCCCTTGCTGGTGTATAAAAAGCCCATGAAGAATAAATTCAGGGTGACTGTGGTACTGATCCAGAGCCCTCCCAATGTTATTCGATGTTATTCTGTGTCTCTGTCTTTTTCTATTACATTGTATGTCCCTATTTTTTATATCTATTATTTCTTAATCCTCACTCCTCCCTTCAAAGACTGTTCAATAGTTGGGCAGGACCAGGCAGAGAAGACATTGAAAACCCTGTTTCTCTTTAGATAGACAAAGTTTCCCATTTGGGGATCTAAGATTCTTCCCTAAGCAATCTCCTAGACAAGAAACCCTTCCTGAGGTTCTGCAGTCCTCACAGTGAAGGTTTGAATTACCTTTGTTGTGCCCAGATAGTGACCCCCAGACAGACCACCGAAGACAAGCATGCCGGAATGCAAAAGCAAGGTTTGATTCTGGATATCCAAAAGCAATACAAACCTAGGCAGGGACTTCGTCTAGCAGATCCAATGCAGTGGAGGCTGGAGGAAGTGCCCGCCTCTCTGCAAGCTCAGTTTTTAAAGCAAAAGTCACAAGGTTATATCATTTAGGGGTGCTAGTACAGGTACAATTCTGATTAGCTCACTTCTAGGGACTTTCTGGAAATCATGGCTTAATCTTACTTCTAAGGGGGTGGTTGCCCGCCACCATTTCTCATTGGCTGCCCTCGGTGGGGACATTTCTGTGGTCAGTTACCCTGGAAACCAGGGAGAGGGCATTCCATAGTCCAGCAGTCATTACCTTGTAACTACCTTGTGACTGTACTTTTACACTTCCTGGTTTCTGGAATCTGAACTGACTGGTTTTAGTAACTCATGGCCTATTCCAGTAACTCATGGCCTGTACCTAAAAGGAGAAATCTTAGGCCTTAGTTTTAGGGTGAAAGCATTTTGGTCTTATTTCTAAGATGGCCCATTTTGGTCTCACACCTTCATTGAGTGCCTGTTGGAATATTACCTTCCATGTACAACCACTGAGAGGCACACACTGAAACCTTAATTTCTGAGTAACTATTTCTTAAGTGCTGATCATGTACAAAGTAGTGTGAATGAGGAATAATATATTGAGAACCATCTGTACTGACTGAGACTCCACTCTGGTAAAGAGCTACATAGACTGAGTAGATAAACACGTTGTTATTAGAAGTTGCGAATGAGGTGTGAAGGCTATATGGTAGGACCATAGTAGAGCAAATAGAATGTATGTGAATGCAGGAGGCAGTCCTTCAGGGTTTCAAACAGAGTAAGGGAGATTTATCTACAGGAAAAAGATTTGAAGTGAAATTTTGAGGATGGGAAGGAGTTAGTCATTAGAGAGAAGCAAGGGGAGTAATACTTCAGGGAAGGGTGATTATTATGTAAATTGACCTAAGTAAGGAATGTAGAGTTATTCCCAGACACTGAAAAACAAGAAGGATGGGAAGAGCTAAAATGAAGCAGCTGGGTCCAACAAGAATACCAAAAGTGTTCAGACTATCCAAGATTGATCCTTTAGACCTGAGTGCAAGTAAAATGGAAATTATATGCAAATATTTTCCACAGATAGCTTTATTAATACATGATTACCTCAGAAAATTCTGGTGTTAAAGTGTTAAAGTATGATGTTTGAAAGTTTCAGCATTTACAAAATTATGCAGCCATCTTTGTTTTATTTTCTTTTCCTCTTGCTTTGAGAAAATACCCTGACAAAAGCAACTTGAAGGAGAAAAGGTTTCTTACAACCATTGCAAGATTATCAAAGGCAGAATCTTCAAGCAATTGGTAACATCACATCCCAGTCAAGAGAGGTGGGAGTTGGGGGGTGGGGGAAGAGGGGAGCTTGTGCGAAGGGAGGGGAAACTATAGTCAAACTGGGAAAAATTAATTAATTAAATTTTTTTTAAAAAGAGCAAAGATCAAGCAATGAGGTAATCTCCTCATGCTTGTGCTCATCTTGTTTTCTTTACTTAGATTATCCAAGCTGTCCTTTCCAGGGAATGGCCCACCTACAGTAGGGACACCTTCCCCATAATACACACAGACACACCTACAGGCCTGCCTGCTTAGATGATTCCTTACTGAGACTGTTCCCAGGTGATTATGCCTTGTGTCGTGTTCACAATTCAAACCAACCATCACCATGCTGTAGTTTGCTTTTATTGTAGAGAAGTGGCCACAGAACGCAATCTGTTTATAATTTAGAGTCCAGTGGCATCCAGAGAAACCACAGTACTGCACAACTGTCTCTACTTTGTGTTCCAGAACATTCTATTCTAGGACTAACTGACTTGAATACTTTGCATGAAAGCCTCAAGGTTATTAAGCAGTTATTCCTCATCTGCCTTCTGTCTCTAGATTTGCCTATTCTGGCTATTCTTTTGTAAGCCTGTACTTATTATGTGACCTTTGGTTCCAGATTCTTGACTTAATGTGATTTACCCAAACATATTCATAATTCATAATCTATTCATAATCACAGTCACTAGCAGGTGGAAATAATCTAAATGTTTGTCTATAAATGGACAAATGAAAAGAAGTACATTTCTATTTTGTTTAATTTATATAATTATACAGTAGAATGCTACTCAGCTATAAAAAGGAATGTCCATCATAGAAATAAATCAATCTTTAAAACATTATAATATAAAACATTTTATGTGGAAGATTGGCTTGTGTGTGTGTGTGTGTGTGTGTGTGTGTATGTGTGTGTGATATGTAACAGTGGGTATCTGCATGTGTGGTGGTCAGAAGACAACCTTAGGTATTGGTCATTACCTTCCATCTTCTTTGAGATGGACTTTCTCTTGTTCCCAATGTATATGGCAGGCTAGCTGCCTATGGACCTCTGCAGGTTCCAGCTGCCACCTCACTGTAGAAGTGCTGGGATCTCAGTTGTGTACTACGGAATCTGTCCTTGGATTTGCAAGCGTTCTGGTGACTCTATATCAAGTCCTCATGCTTGAGTGGCAAGTGCTTTACCCACTGAGCCACCCCCAAACCCTGAAGAATTTTTAAATAAAGGTGTGAAAGAATGCAATTTTTTTGAAAATTCTAATTGTCTCTTTAATGAAGGATTGGTTGAACAAAGAAAAAGAAGAGAAGGTAAGATAAGAAATTGTCCTTGAGAAAAGTGGAGCACAGTGTTTGCTGAGCTAGGAAGCTGGCATCAGAGAGAGAGAACCTGACACATTAGGAAGACGTGTGGAAGTAAAACCATCAGACTTTGCACCTCACTGAATTTAGAGACCGGAATGGAGAAAGAAATCAATGCAGACCACAGGTGAAGAACCCAGCTGTCACATGAGAAGCACTAGACTGTAGAAGACAAAGACTTCAGGAGGAAAGTCAGTTGCAAGGAAGTGGTTATATGCAATATGTGTCAGCAGGCGTGTAGAAGAAGCAGGCCTTGTAAAGGAGTGATATATTTTTAGAAATGATAGTCTCTGTAGAAATAGGTACAACATGTAAAGTTCCGCTGGAAAACATTTAAATACTATTTTGAACATCCAAGTATATATACATATATATATGAATTATATATATATGAAATATTTATGTATATGTATGTATGAGACATACTCAAATATAAATGCAGTATAAATGGGTTCAGGGAATCATGGAATTGGCCTGGCCTAGCTGCCTTGAGAGGCATGCATCATAGGTCTTTCAGGTTAGAGTCCATGGCTCCAGGGGCACAATGTGCCTTCCAGTTCCTGAGGACCAATGCATTCCCTCAGGCAGTGAAGTGTTCAGGTCACTTTGTGTTTCCCTGTATGTTCCCTTAGAAGCCAAGGAAACATGGAAACTTGACAGGACAATTGGTCTTGGACATTAATCTTGTGTATCCTGTACAGCTTGCAAAAGTCATTGTATCCTGGCAACTACAATTGCATTGATCCTGGAAATTGCCATTATATTCTGTTTCTGGTAAAGGTATAAAATGTCTGACTGATTTCAATAAAATTGCCACAGCTTAAGTGTTGCTGTGGACCTTCCAACTAGCCTAGTTCCATTCATGGAGGCCATATGAGGTGACCTTGGCCTGGTAAGTAAGCGCAGGCACTTACAAATGGGCACACATACTCTGAAAGAAAATTGTATTTTATTGCAAGAGTATCCCAAAATTGGAAAGTCCACAAATGCTCATTGATATCAGTGTGAATAAACGAACCAATCAACTGTGCCACTGTTATATGATGAAATAGTGTACAGTGATGGGAACAAGGATCAACCATATCCGGCATGGCTGGTCCCCAAGTACACAGCATGAGGGACATTCATGAGTTCCTGTATTTTCTGCCTGTCCTCACCTTAGTGGCTCTGTGGTGTCTTGATTAAAGTTTTCTTAGAGGAGCTCTTTCTTCTCTGGTGGGTTTTCATAGCTTTTCATGTGTGTGCCCACCTGCTTGACTGAAGAGAAGGGTTTGAGCTCCTTGAAGAAGCGGAGGCAGAATTGAACACAGCTAGAACCTGACACATATAGAATTCACGGGTTATGTTGAAAAATGAAAAAAATGAATAGTAGCATACTGGAAGATGAAAGGATGGGGACCATTGTACAAGACCACCACCTAGAAAAAAGCAGCCGAGGAAAGAGGGGCAGGGATAAGAAACCAAGTTTTATGGAACTTTTTGGAGCTTCCATCCCAGCTCTGAACTGTCTCCTAGTGCTTACTTGAGGAAAATGAATAAATGACACCCTAACTTTAGAACTCTGCTCATAGTAATGTGAAAGAATGGATTTATATTTCTGCAGGCCACCCAGTCTGGCACAATTTGTTTAGCAATTCCCATAACAAATACCACATATCATCCACCCCCACCAACCAAGTTTCATAGAAAAGGGATAATGAAGAAATCCCATTTTGTGATAAAATGGCTATTTTCATTTCTTTAACTGTCAAAATTTTAGGAAGAGTTCGGCATAAAATGTGGTGGATCTGAAAAACGTGGCTGGGGGAGAGGAGAAAGCCTGGCTCTGACAGAAGGGAGAATAAGCTCATGTGGGGATGGGCTGGAGGGGAATGATTACTTGAGGGAGATGAATAAAATAGTGTGTACTTCGCTTTTTCTTTTCTGGCAACACATTATAGGTCTTCCCCATGCCCCCATAAGTGTGTGTGTGTGTGTGTGTGTGTGTGTGTGTGTGTGTGTGTGTTGGTAATTGAGTGTACAGGTGCATGTGATGTGTGCTGGTATATATAGCTATGTGTCAATGTATGTAGATGTCAGAGGTCAACCTCAGAGGTCACTCTTTCGGCTCTCATCACTTGGCTTTGTTGTTGTTGTTTGGGTTTTGTTGTTGTTGTTGTTTTGTTGTGTGAGACAATGTCTGTCACAAGGACGGGAGCACACCAACTCAGTTAAAGGGAAGGGAAGTATGCTCCAAGGATCCTCCTGTCTCCACCTCCGCAGCACTGGGATCATAAGTGCATGCCACCAAGTCCGGTTTTTCTTTCTGGGTTCTGAAGACTGAACTGGGTCCTCCGGTTTGCAGAGCAAGTCCCAACTTAATTCTACCAGGGCAGACACAGAGAGCTGACTTCCAGTGAATGTCTCAATTCCCCAGCATATTTTACCTTCTTCCTCCAGAACACTGAGTGTTTTCTCAGCTCCTTATGCTTCCCACGTCAGGCAGAAATCGCTATTCAAAAAGTGGTCAGAGGGCTGTGTCAGAGGCCTCAGTGGAACAGGTGGCAGTTCCAGAGAACTGAGAGCTCTGGGCCTTCTCAGTGGCATTCTTCCAAAAACATGTCTACCTCAGCTTAACGGGAGGCTCTGAAAGGGACTATGTCAGAGACAGAAAACAGTTCTTACATTCTGCTAAGTGGTCTGTAAGCACTAGTTTCCTGTCACCATATGGTTTTGTGTGTGTTCATGTGTTTGTGTGCTCATGTGTGTGGGTCCACTTGCATCTGTTCGGCCATATGTGTGGAGGTCTTTTGACCATGTATGTGGAGGTCCAAGAACACTCCTCAAATCTGTCCACCTTGGCTGCTGTTTGTTTGGGTGGTTACAAGCCTGCACCGCCATGGCTGACTTTTTATGTAGAATCTAGGGATTGAACTGAGATCCTCTCACTGCCCACAAAACAAGAACTTTCCAGACTGAGCCATTGCCTCAACCCTCCTAGATTAGCTCAGTGACAAACCCTGAACTGCTCTCACTGCTTGGAGACTGACAGGCAGTGGCTCAGTCAGGAAAGCTACCACATACCTCTCTCCTTCCCTGTGTCCTTCCTTGGGAACCTATTATGCTTCTGCCAGACATTTTCTCTCTGCCTAGGAAAGGCAGGACCCCAGTATATCTTCCTCCTCACCAGAGGGTTCTGCTGGTGTTGTTTGTTTGTTTGTTTGTTTTCAGTAATAAAACAAGCCCAGTCAGAGATGATCTTTCTAGTCAGGTGCTGTGCTTTGCAGGTCTGTGTAGACACCGTCCCCACATGGGCTTAGTCTCCCTTCTGTCAGAGCCAGGCTTTCTCCCTTCCCTCTGGCATGCTTTCCAGATCTACCACATTCTATGCCTAACTCTTCCTAAAATTTTTTGACAGTTAAATAAATGAAATTAGCCATTTTATCACACAATGGGACTTTCTCTTTATCCGTTCTCTATGAGACTTGGTTAGAGGGTAGATGATATGTGGTATTTGTTATGGGCATTGCTAAATAAATTATGCCGGATCGAGTGGCCCGCAGAAATACAAATCCATTCTTTCACATTACTATGAACAGAATTCTAAAGTTAGGGTGTCAAGTCAGAGCCCCTCCCAGATTTTGAGGAGGAATTGCTCTGTTCCTTTCTACAGTTACAGACAAAGCTTACCATTCCTTGCCTTGTGGCTACAGCACTCAAATGTGTGCTGTATTTTCATATAAATATCTCCATTTCTGTCCCTGTGTTTTCTTCAGTACAAGACTGTTGTGGGGTATCTGTACACTGTGGGAAGGTGTATTGCTGTGATTGGTGTAATAAAGAGTTGAAAGGCTAATAGCTAGGCAAGGAGAGGTTAGGCCGGACTTCCGGAGACAGAGAGGACTCTGGGAAGAAGAAAGGCAAAGTCACCAGCCCGACACAGAAAGGAGACAGGAGGTTAATGTGGTTAAATCACTAGCAATCCACAGAATCAGCTTAATGATCAAATGAATTGATTTGGGGGTAAATTCACAACCATGGGAGACTTATCGTAGGGTCCAGGAAAGCTGAAAAGCCGAGCCATGTCTCATGCTGAATAGCTTGGTCCACGATCTCAGCATCCAAACCAGGAGGGAGCCAAGAGAGAGCTGCGTACATGCATCCCAGATCTTAAAGATCCCCAGTGTCCATTCCTCAGGGGCAGATACCTCAAGGTCATAGGCAGTTGTAACAGTTACAGCTGCCTCACTAGGGGTGGTACTTCAGGGCATGGCTCAAAGAGCCACCCACTACAGGAGGTGCAAAATGGAAGAGAGGTAACACCATGTGGCACAAGATTAAAATATATGGGTTAATTTAAGTTATGAGAGCTAGTTGAGACAAGCCTAAGCTAAAGGCCAAGCTTTCATAGTTAATAATATGTCTCCAGATCATTGTTTTGGAGCTGGCTGGTGGGACAAAAAAGACTCTCTACAGAAGACACTTAGCGTTAAATTTAAGGAAGGCTCTCCTAGGTGATATAGGATGATCATGGCTCAAGGTTTGAATCTGGTTGTACACACAAGAGCCTTTTCTTGGGTGTGTTACTGCTCAGAGTGGTCAGTAAATTAGATGTGAGCATTTTTCTTTAGGATTTACCCATTCTGCTTACTGTAGAGTAAGATCGAATGGGATATACGACAGAGATTAACTCCATTGCTTCCAGAAGAATTTTGTAATTGCCATCACCTAGTAACAGCTGGGGTACAATATTTCCTTATTTAGAAGCTAAAGCCCAAATGTACCCATAGCAAAAATCTATTCTAAAACATATTGGTTTTCTCCAAGATAAGCCTTTTATGGAAATATATATAATTACAAGGTTTATTTTATTAAATAAGCTCTTTAGAAAAATATGGAATACTAATTATGAGATCCATCTGCTTTTGTTGCTCCATATATCTCCAGGCATTTTTATCTGCTCATCAGCCTGCATATTGAAGATTTGATCCCAAGATTCATCTAGATATATATATATACACAATCACACTTACTTGTTTTGTTAAGTCCTAAGAATAATCTATGACAGACCTACTTTTAGGATTTGGATGAATGAAGTTAAAGTAACACACACACACACACACACACACACACACACACACACACATCAAGGAGAGAGAAGGAGGTGGCAAAATATTATCAAATAGGGTACTCAAAACACCTAGCAGAAACTATCTGAGGAAGCCACTTTAAGGCACGCAGCTGGGGTTCCCTGTGGAGAAACTCAGGCAGAGTGGAGTGTCCTCGGGTTGTACTTCCAAGTGGAAAAAACAAACAGAACAGCTAGAGATGGCATCATCACATCTGACATCCAGCTTAAACCAATCAGGGAAGTCAGAGACAGTTGCCTGGAGTTCCAACTGAGCTTTTTCTCCATGGCTGAACTTCCCCACCCCTCTCTGCTCTGCAGGCACATTTATATCAGAGGATAAACAGTAGCTCACTCTTTAGATCCTGGAAGCGGATGTCTAGGGGTGATTTACCTCCTGGCAGTGCTCAAGGACACAATGTTTCCACTCTAACAATTTAGCCTCCTGTTCTCAAGGACATGGTATTTTGAGTCCTGGGCTGTTTTACCCTCCCTGTCACCGAGTTAGGAGGCCCACCCCGTGCCCAGACAAGGGGCCTTAGAGGACACTTGGAGATAAACATTCTTAGGTCTGAAAGGGACACAGGGAGGGAGGAACAGCCTTGCTTCCAGAGCCTGCTTCTCAGTGAGCTTAAACATGTGACAGTTTACCAATACAGTGTACCTTACACTAATTATCTGACCCAGAAATCTCTCTATTTATAAAAAAGGGGAGGAAGCTACTGCTCTCAACTCCACTGTAACCTTGATCTTTGGTTCTGCCTTCAGCAGGGAAGTATTTATGTACTTTATTTAACTGTGCTTCTTCGGAAGGTGTTAATACTCTTAGAAATAGATCTCACCTTACTGTGAAAATCTTGACAAGAGAACAACACTGTTTTATTGTTTCAGCCACACTGACAAGGGTTCTCCAGCTTATCTGAAACTGCTGCTTTGATTTCCTCTCAAAGCAAGTGACTGCAGAGCACAGCCCCCGTGAAGTTAATTAATTATGGAAATGGGGCTGTGTGGTGCTTGAAAATGAGGATTTAGAGAAATTGCTTAGAGCAACCTTCGTGTGGTTGGGCAGAGTACATTTGCACACTGAGTGTGCCCTCTTGCATATCCTATCAGATGAGCAATCTCCCTTCTGAAGAAAGGCAACCATATAAGATCTGACATCCTTCAGGTCCCATGATGGACCCTGCCTACCATTCACATGTATTTGGGGGTCCCTCACTTACAATAGTAGATGCTTATTTCTCACCTTCGGTTGATGCTGTCATTCTGCTCTCAGCAAAGGCAGTTGAATGCAGGACAGGGAAGGATGGCACCAGGCAAATTTTATTAAGGAATGAATTCCATGAGGCCCACTCATGACACTGAACAAGGCGGACACCACTTCTGATTCTGACCTCCTGCCCTGTTGTTCTGTCCAAGGCAGATGGGAAGCAAACTGCAAGCCATGCTTCTCCACCCATCACCTGCCACTCCAACCAGCCCAAGAGAGAGTACTCAACCCCCTCCACCAATTCTTAAAGGGTCACATATCTTCAGAGAAGACCACACCCATTGGGCCAAACCACTCCAACTGGTCATTGTACTGCATGGCAGAATTCCCACAACAGAAGTTACTAGCCATTATTATCTTTTGGAAATACGTCTTAGTGAAATCCTGCCATTAGCATAATAAGCCAAACTGTAATAGTAAGGATTTCTATATAAATCCCTCAAAATGTGTACTTAGGATTTAACTAGAAATAATCCAAAATAGTCATTATATCTTACATTAAAGCATATTACTTGCTGTGTGAGATAGTTAGTGTTAATTGTCAACACAATTACCTGGGCTATGGACGCCAGGGCATGCCTATGGGGGATTATCTTGACTGTATGAATTGAGGAAGTAAGGACTGCCCACCGTGAGTGTTGGCATTTCTTGACTGTGATCTGGATTTTGTGAATGGACAAAGGGAACGGAGTCCAGCGTGTAGAGTTGTCACTCTCTTTGTCTAGTCAGGGTCATGATGTGGCCAGCTGCTTCAGGTTCTGCCACCTGGACCTCTTCATCAAGAATTGTGGAACATTCAACAGGGAACCCAGGGAGAAAACAAAAAAAAAAAGCTTTCTCTCTGAAGTTCCTTTGTCAGAATGTTATCACTGCCACAGGAAAAGGAACCAAGAGAAGAAACTGAGGCAAAATGAAAAGAAAATGAGCCATTCTTTGGTTAGAAATATATTGTTTTTTTTTTTTTAATTTCTTCTTTAGATCTCTGTTTTCTTCTTCTTCTTCTTCTTCTTCTTCTTCTTCTTCTTCTTCTTCTTCTTCTTCTTCTTCTCCTCCTCCTCCTCCTCCTCCTCCTCCTCCTCCTTCTTTTTTTCTTCTTTGATGTAGACGGACAGCAGCTAGGTCTAGCAGATTTCTCATCTGGTCTAGGAATGGATCAGTTGACATTGAAGACAAGCTGCATGGAAATGGCCCCAGGGAATGTTACACAATGTCTTCCTTCCTCCATATTGAAACAGAAGCAGAGATCATGTTATTAACTTTTTTGTTATTTCTAGAAACTAATAGAACATGTAACAAATATCAGGTATTCAAACATTTAATAACATTGAATTGAGTACAAAATATATCAGTTTGAGTAAAAGAGAACTGGAATTGGGTCTCACTAGATATTTCTTGTGTTTATTTGCTAAACATGAAAGAGATTTTAGCTGGTGATATTAAAAATATAATTCTGGGGTGGTTAATCAGCATGAAACCCCAATATATCTCACAAAGCTTAGGCTACAGCATTACAGAACCTGGAAGATGTCACATTTTACATTCGTTATTACTTCAGAAGGAAAATTATTTATCTAGTGGAATATAGAAGAAAAATAAATATGTGGAAACTATATACACCCAAGGATGACTTTTAACTTCTTATCCTTTCCTCCATGTCCTGAGTGTAAGGATTATAGGGATGTCTCACGACATCTAACTTATGTTACTGTGCTGGGTCTCAAACCCAAGACTTCCAGCATACCAGGCAAGCACTCTATCAACTAAACTCTATCTCTAGCCTGATACTGTTTTGGTAATATTTTCTCAACTGGTAATTTTATGCTGGTCCAGTGAGTAAAGGTGCCTGCCACAGAGCCTGACAACCCAGGTTTTAACTTAGTAACCCACATGATAGAAGAGGACTCCTGAGAGTTGTCTCCTGAACTCTACCTGTGCACCATGGCACATGTGTGATTATATACACACTTGCATACAGAACACAAGCACAAATGGAGCACAATAAAAATTAATGGTAATTTTATTCCTTTGATCTAATTTAACTTTTCAACATGCTATTGATGTTATTTAATGTTACTAAGATTTTTTTTAAATGCCCAGTAACAGCCCCAAAATATTCATTTCCTTTACTCACCTTCTACTAACCCACCCAGTTAAAATAGTAAGGTTCTTTTCTTAATTTTTACTTAAATTTTTGACTGCATATTCAGTTCCTCAGGGCATAAGTGATACATTGCCATTTCTGTTTCTTTTACAAATATTTCAGTGGTAGGCATAATATTCACAGTCAGTGTCTGTGGCTGTCTATTGCTGCAGCAGGACTCAGCAACTCTCCATATTCCTTATTTTTATACCTTTAATTCAGTTTGTTCTTTAGCAACGTCATATATGTAGAAAGAGGATTCTAACTATTGTGACACAAACCCTCTCTAAACTCTCTTCTCTTCCTAGTGATCCTTCCTTCCTTCCTTCCTTCCTTCCTCCCTCCCTCCCTCCCTCCCTCCCTTCCTTCCTTCCTTCCTTCCTCCCTCTCCTCCTTCCCTCCCTCTCCTCCTTCCCTCCCTCCCCTCCTTCCCTCCCTCCCTCCTTCCTTCCTTCCTTCCTTCCTTCCTTCCTTCCTTCCTTGGGTTGGTTTTAAGACTCACTGACTATAACCAGGATCATCTGTGTGACTGACCATGGGTTTGGAACTATCTAGTAGATCTGGTGGGCAAGAACCATTGTGGAAGATGAGTTAGAAAGAATGTAAGTGCTGTGAGTTAGAGAGAAGGGCTGTGAAATGCTGCATTCTGAGCATGGTACAGCCAATGCATTCATGACCTTTCCGGCATCTGTAGCTGCTTGCTGGGGGGCTACAGAAGGCTGGAGGCACTAATAGTCAATTGTGGATCAGCAAGTGTCCCATGGGGCCCTACTCCTCCCTGCTGAAGTACTGATTACCGATGGATTCTAGAGGAGGAGTTTGTCTCCATCATCTTTGTTCTTAAAACCGTCTTTCTAAAAGATCATCAAGATGCAACCTTTGATATGACATACTGAAAATTAAGTGCAGATATTATCTGTATCCCTATAAATTCTTAGCGTCACATAATCTTTACCCAAAGTCTCTGTTCAGAATACATATCCATCAGGGATCATTCAGCCCTTTAGATTTATGCAGACATTACTCAGCTTCCTAGGTTCTTCCTCCTCTTTTTCAATGAACTAGACAGTTTTGTCCTTATATCTTAAAATACTTTTCAAGTTTCTGTCTCACAATGGATTTATCAAAGCAATTTCCCTATAAAGAATGTTTCATATTAATTATTTCAAAGATAGCAATCTTTCTAAGCATTGGAAATAGATAATAGATAGTGGGCACTCTTTAAATATTTATTTCTGATTAGTATGTGCATATGTGTGGCACACACATGTTTATGTGCATGCCACTTGTGTGAGTATCATGGTCAGGAGTAACTTTGTGGAGTTAATTCTCTCCTTCCCTCTATACTTGAAGACCCAAACAGAAGTCTACACATCTATGGACACCTAATTTTTTTCTTTATTAAGAAATATTTTTATTCATTTACATACCAAACACAGATCCTCCTCTCTTCCCTCCTCCCACCCACCTCCCATCTTTCTTCTCCCTTAAGCCACCCCTATTCCCTCCTTCGAAAAGGTAAGTGTTGTTTTTTTCTGTTTCGGGAGACCAACCACCCAGCTCCCTAATAAATCACACAGAGGCTTATTCTTAATTATAAATGTTCAGCCTTAGCTTGGCTTAGTTACTTGCGAGCTTTTCCTAACTTTAAATTATCCCATTTACTTTTTACCTATGGGCGTTTCCTATTCTCTTATTTCTGTAAATCTTACTCTTACTCTGTGGCTTGCTGTGTAGCTGGGTGGCTGGCCCCCTGGATCCTCATCCTTCTCTGGCTACTACTTTCTTCACTCCTCCATCTGTTTTCTTCTCCCTCCTCCAGATTTATCCTTCTATATAGTCTCTCTGCCTGGCAGTCCTGCCTATCTCTCTCTCCTGCCTTGCTATTGGCCATTCACTTCTTTATTACACCAGTCAGGTGTTTTAGACAGTCACAGTAACACAGGTTCACACAGTTAAACAAATGCAACATAAACAACATTAACACACCTTAGAATAATATTCCCCAACAGGTAAAGTTTCCCATGGGGAGTCAGCAAAGCCTGGTACATTCAGTTAAGGCAGGTCCAAGCTCCTCCCCCTGCATCAAGGCTGTGCAATGATGGGCACCTGACTTTTGATAAAGAAGCAAAAATATGAAATGGAAAAAGGAAAGCATCTTCAACAAATGGTGCTGTTCTAACTGGATACCTGCATGGCTGTTTTGCTGCCAGGATAGAATAGAGATCACTAGATTTATATCACAAGCATGCTATCTGCTGAGCCAATGCTATAGTTTAGGTTCTTTAGAACTGAGGGGGATAATATATATATGAATAAATGCAGATGTGTCTACATGTGCACACTTGCATATACACATATAATCAGAATAATTTTCTTTTTTAAATTCTTCTTTCATATATTACACGCCAACTGATGTTTCCCATCCCTCCACTCTCCCTGCCAATGCCAAGCAGTTTTTATTACAATAGCTCTATAGTACAGCTTGAAATCAGGGATAGTGATAGCTCAAGTTCTTTTATTATTCAGGATTGTTTAGCTATCCTGGGTTTTTTGTTTTCCCATATGAAGTTGAGTATTGTTCTTTCAAGAACTGTGTTAACTTGTGTTGGAATTTTGATGTGTATTGCATCAAATCTGTGAATTGCATTTGGTAGGACAGCCATTTTTACTTTGTTAATCCTCCTGATCCATGAGCATGGGAGATCTTTCCATCTTCTGATATCATCTTCAAATTCTTTCTTCAAGGACTTGAAGTTCTTGTTATGCAGATCTTTCATTTGCTTGGTTAGAGTTACCTCAAGATATTTTCTATTATTTGTGGCTATTGTGAAGGGTGTTGTTTCCATGAGCCCATTTGTTGTTTGTATATAGAAGAGTTATTGGTTTTGTTTGTTTGTTTTAAGCTATTCTTGTATCCATTCACTTCTCTGAAGGTGTTTATCAGCTTCAGGAGTTCCCTAGCAGAATTTATGGGATTGCTTATGTATACTATCATATCATCTGCAAATGAAGATATTTTGACTTCCTCCTTTCTAATTTGTATCCCCCTTGATCTCCTGCAGTTGTCTTATTGCTCTATCTAGAACTTCAAGTACTGTATTGAGTAGATAGGGAGAGTGGATAGCCTTATCTTCTTCCTGACTTTGGTGGAATTGCTTTGAGTTTCTCTCTATTTGATTTGATGCTGGCTATATAGGCTTCCTCTAAATTGCCTTTATTATGTTTAGATATGTCCCTTGTATCCATAATCTCTCCATGACTTTTATCATGAAGTGGTGTTGGATTTTGTGTAAGATTTTTTCAGCATCTAATGAGATGATGATGATGTGGCTTTTATCTTTCCTTTTGTTTATATGGTGGATACAGTCAATTCCAGGAAGTCTTTAATTTCTTTATTTCTGCCTTGACTCAGTAGTCATGCACTAGAGAGTTGTTCAGTTTCCATGAGTTTGTAAGCTTTCTGTTGTTGTAGTCCAGCTTTAATCTGTGGTGGTGTGACAGGATATAGTGTATTTTCATATGTTGAACCATCCCTGCATTTCTGGGATGAAGCCTACTTGATCATGGTTGATGACCTTTTTGATGTGTTCTTGTATAAGGTTTGTAAGTATTTTATTGAGTATCTTTGTATCAATATTCATGGGGGAAATTGGTCTGTAATTCTCTTTCTTTGTTGAATCTTTGTGTGGTTTGGGTATCAGCATCATTGTGGCATCATAACCTGAATTTGGCAATGTTCCTTATGTTTCTATTTTGTGGTATGATTTAAGGAGTATTGGCCTTAGCTCTCCTTTGGAAGTCTGTTAGAATTCTGCACTAAAACCATCTGGCCCTGGATTTTTTTTTCATTGGGAAACTTTTAATTACTGCTTCTATTTCCTTAGGGGCTATAGGTCTATTGTTTATCTGATCTTAATTTAACTTGGGTAAGTGGCACCTATTCAGAAAATTGTCCTTTCATTTTAGATTTTTCCATTTTGTGGAGTACGGTAT
>CABHPP010147176.1:0-21959 GCA_902168425.1 Peromyscus attwateri
GTTTCCTGGAAGAGATGATTCTGGAATAGTTATTTGGCTTTATAGAACTAATCAGTTCTATTAGCAAAACCACCAAACGTTATCCAGCCCTACAATAAATGTACAGTCATCTTGCTTCAAAACTCAGACAGCCACTTTGTGGGACCGTTTAGCACAATTACCAAAAGTATTCGTCATATTCTTAGTCACCGAATTAACAGTTCCGTTCTCAGTAACTGACCCTAAATTGTGATAATTTTACTCCTCAGTAAAAATACTTGTAATCTCAAGTACGAATACTTGGCTTGTACGTTACAGTACTATTTTTGCTATTTTTAAGTCTGAGAGTTTCAAGAGCTCAGATATGGTGATGGCTAAGATTATCAGCTTCACAGAATCTAGAATTATCTAAAAGACTGACAACACCTCCTTAGTGAGAGAGGCTCTAGATTAGGTTGGGGTCAGAGACCAATTCTAAATGTGGGCGTGGGGTCCCAGGCTGAATTAAAAAGGGAGGGGAACTGTTTCCGGATGTGGAGATCATGCGACCAGTTTTGTGAGCTCCTGTTGCCACACCTTCCCTGCCAGGATAGACTGTACCTTCAAACTGGAGTCAGAGCAAAACCTTTCCTTCCTGAGGTGGCTTCTGTCACAGCAACAGGTATAGGAGCTAATAACAGAGGTGTCTGATGTGAGAACCAGGTTAAAAGTGACAGCCCATATAGAAGATCTAATAATATGTATGCACTGCAGATCATCTTGTAAGACAGTTTCTCGTATAATATTAAAGCAAAACGGAGAGACTTCTGCTCTCATGGAAGGGAAAATCTGGATATCTACCTGGCTACCTACCACTTTTTAAAGGCATTGGAACATGACCTGAAGCAGGAATAAGCTCAGAGCATTAACCACTGAGAGGCAGCAACTGCAACAAATTCAGATTTAGAGGGTTTTAATTAATTAATTAATTAATTAATTTTTATAGCAAAGGAGTATAGAGTAGGATCTCAGAAATAAGTAGGCCACGGGATGGGTGGGGATCAACAACCTGAGTATAATCTCCACATGAGCACTGAGTAAGATGTGTACACAGAGGTGGCACCGGAGGTTTTCTGGGGAACAGCTGACAGAAACCAGAGGGACATTTATCAGTGAACTACCAAACCACACCACAGAAAGAGTGTGAGTCTGGTGCTTTTCTGGCTGCTGGCCCTCCTGAAGCCAACCTAGCTCAGGAGGCGAAGAGCTAAATCCTGAGTGATTTGAAATGTCGGCGGACAAACCCTGCTCAGATCCTTGACTGAATGCTCAGCCATACAGTCCAGTGGGGATCCCCAGGATTCCAGGCTCAGAAACAATGGCAGCTGTAAACGGAGAGGACTAAGTGGATGGATGTATCTGCTGCTACGGGACACAGGGCAGAGCTGGTGGTTGGTACTGAGACTTAGCTGCCTGCTGCACAACTATCCAGCTGCCCTTGGAGGAACATGTGAATTGCTGCTGAATGGAATCATAACTCAGACCATAGATATGCAAGGAAGCAGGAGAACGTGATCTGTGCTTGGGCAGATGGATATTTAACAGAATGGACGTCACTGGGTCTAAATGTCATATTTAGGAACGACTTCAAAGCAATTCTTTAAATACCTTTGAAGAAATAAAGGAAATGTACTAAAGGAATGGGCAGAGGCAGCAGTATGGTAAAAGAAATCAATAAAAATGATCATGAAAAACATAGAAGAACAATGCTTAAGAGGCCTGTGAAAGTATGACTGTAGTCCTGGGAGAGGAGAGAAGAAAGGAAACATTAAAAACCACCGCAACAACAAAACCCAAAACCATCTGAACACATAACGGTGAGAACTACAGATTCCTTAGAATTTGCTGCCTAAAACCCCAGCAAACTCCAGCAGAGTGAAAACGAAGAGGCCCCTACTTAGCTGATACAGGGGGCATCAAAGTCAAACTTCTGAAAGCCAAAGAAAATTCTGGAAGAAGCCAGAAAATGAATAACATGCTATCCACCTGGAACTTACAAGATTAACTTATTCTTAGTAGAAAACGCTGGAGGCGACAAGATAGTAATGGCTGCTTCAGAAGGGTGATTAAAAAACAAGTATGAGGGCTGGAGGGATGGCTCAGGGGTTACGAGCATTTGCTGCTCTTACCAAGGACTCAGGTTCAGTTTTCATCACCTATTATTAGGTGGCTGACAACCACGTGTAACTCCAATTCCATTGACCTGGGAGCTCTCCTAGCCTTTGTGGGTACTGCACACATATAGAGTATATACAGATACACACACACACACACACACACACACACACACACACACCCACACACCCCCCCCCCCCACACATTTAAAAAATTAATTTAAAAATCTGAAAAACAAGTACCTCAAAATTATAAAGATACTTTCATCCAAAAGTGAGAGGTATTATGGATGGTGGAAATAGTAACTTACTTGAGTGAACATGAAGCTTATCATCTCTCTCTCTATCATCCATCCATGCATCCATCCATCATCTATCTATCTATCGATCGATCTATCTATCTATCTATCTATCTATCTATCATCTTCTTTTTTCCTTTCCTTCCTTTGTCTTTTTTCCTTCCTTGTATAAACATACCTACCTACCTAATGTTTCTGAATTTTTCCTTTCTAAAGATAACATCCTATTCCAAAGGTCCTTTAATTTATCTAAAATTCAATTTTGACTCTAAGAAGGCTGCAACTCCTACAGTAAAAACAGATCTAATCCCTTAGCCCTTAGTTTAATGCATTTAAATAAAAGTACACACACACACACACACACACACACACACACACACACACCCCACACACACAACACACCCCAGACAATTAACACATCAAAAGATAAATCAATTAAAAACAAAATAGTAAAAATACTTGATTAAAATAACAGATCAATATGGGGAAGAAGAAACTGGGGAACTGCAGGTGGTGTGAGCTTCCGTTCACCTCAGCTCTCCTTGTCTCCTACATCACACAGGGTGAGCATGGCTGCTGGAGGTAGGGCCAGTGTGTTCAGAGTTAGTCCGTGTTAAAGCCTTTAAAGCGCTTCCTTGCAGACCAGCCCAATCTCTGTCTAGAAGAAAACACTCAACAAAAACCCAGCTCAGTACCATAAGGCATTTTAGACATTTCATCTTCTGAAGTTGTTTACCTTGTAATCAACACTGAAAAAGATCAAGAACAAAAAAAATACATGATTCAAGAATTCTACTCCTATGCATTTGCCTAAGAGAAATGAACGAATGAAATGTTTACATAGAGATATGAAAAGGAACTTTCATAAGAACCATTATTATGATCACTCAAAACTGGAAATAGCACCAACGTGCATAAAAAGGCAAATGGCTAAATAAACGATGGTACATGTATACAATGAAGTACTATTCACCAACAAAAAAGAACTATTAAATACATTATAACATTCATGAATCTTAAAAGCTATTCTGTAAATAGAAGCCAGATAGAAAATAGAGTAAACAGCTCCCTTTACATAAAGGTGGTTCCTAGGGTGGGATAAACAGAAGACAACATGTCCTCTGGAAAGTTTTGTGGATGACAAAAAGTTGTGTTATCTTGATTGTACGATGAACTTGGCAAAATTCATTGAGACTTATATTTCAGATGCGCAGATTTTTGTATGTAAATTATAACTGAAAAAAAAAAGCTATGAAAAGGTTCAATTCCTTAGCATTTAGTTGAATGCATGTAACTAAAAGTTAAACCATGTTGCTGTATAAACCTGTGAAAGGTGCGGTTCAGAGGCGCTGCTGTAATACAGCTCCTCCGTAATTACTTATTGATTACTCACCAGCATATTTATTCCTTGTTAACTTAATTGAAGAAAATTTTACCTTTGGCTCAAGAGAAAGAATCTGATAAAGCTTCATCCTAACCTACTAGTGTTTCACATGTTTACAAGGAAGTAAAGCTTCGGTCAATATGAATGATCATACTGAAAATACCACGACATTGTGGTATCGACCCAAGAGTTTTTTTAATTATTATTATTAATATATATTGATCATTCTTAAACATCATTTTATTAACTTTTTTCTTTTGCTATTTTTTTCCCTGGGAAATTTAGCCATCTAAATTTATCATTTAAATGTGAATCATGGAATACTTTATTAGAATACATAAGACTCTTGTTATTTGGAAAAAGAGAGATCTATGAATAATAAACACCTCACATTTGTCTCACAGGTTAGATTTTTAAAGAATACTAAGGATGCTTGAAATAGCTGCAGGAATCATAATATTACGTTTAACTAAAATTACATGATATATATGTGCGTGCATGTGTATTAAGTAAGAGTTATGATACTAGAGGTGATAAAATTCCACTTGCAAAAACTCTAGTATCAGGCATGAGAAATTTCCCTTCCAGTTTTTAGTTAGGAGAGTCCAAGAGATCACAAAATAATATAGTCGACTGCCGGTGCTTTTGGTAGCCTCTCAGAATTTAAAACTAAATTCCTGTTGCTGAAGACACCACACATGTCGGACACAGGGTTGGAAGACTGGAGCTGGAACTGATCGGGAAATCTTTCTGAGGACTAGCTTTCATAGTATCTGATGGTAGCATGCAAGCTGCCAAGGGAGAAAAGTAATTAAATAGTCCTACCTAGCTGTGACACTTATAAATCACAAAGGACCAAAATGGCAAGGTGTCCCCAGGGGCACAATAGTGGCAATTATAACTTGGCGGTAACCAACAGCTATAATTGGACTTCAGGTCTTACCAATAAGGAGGGAATTCATGACTGGTACCCTAAATACAACCAACAACCTGTGACTGGCTAGGCCATCGAACCCAGAGGAGCATCTATTACTGGCCCTTCCTCAAACAAGTGGCACCCTCTAACTGCATTCTTGATATTTTTACCCTTATGTCTACACACAAGTATAACTCTTACCCTTTATCAGAGAAGTTTCTTTTTGCAGCAGACACGCGTCATTACAGAAAGTCACAACTAGTCAAAATGTAAAGGATGACTGACCATGGGGTGCTCAGTCCCAACGGAAATATCCACAACACAATTCTCACACCTAAAGCTCAGGGAAAATAGTGGGAGAGGGGGCAGAAAGACTGTAAGAGCCAGAGGGCTAAGACATTTGCTATGAGGTTATGACAAATATTTATGAAAGGGAACACAGCCATGGACTCTCAGCAATATGATTGCTTAAATAAAACCTGAATAGTAACAATGCCAATTGACATCCCAATGTGGATGGAGGGGAGGGGGCAGGTCTCACAAGGCCCCACTCGTCAATGAAGGGCTAGGGAAAATATGTCTTCCCCGAACTGGTTATTAAGTGCCAAATGGTCAAGGCTAAGAACGTGTGTGTGTGTGTGTGTGTGTGTGTGTGTGTGTGTGTGTGTGTAGACACATATACACACAAATAACATTAAATGGACTTAGCATGTTATATTTATTCATATAGACATAGAATAACAATAATGAACCAAAAAGAGACCATGGATTTGAGGGGGGCCATGGAGAGCTGAAGGGAGGGGGAATTATGTAAATATAGTACATACATATGAAATTAAAAAATCATGGAGTAAATCTAGCCAAGGAAGTGGAAAAACAAAAGAAACTGTTGTAAAAAAAATAAAACAAATCTCTTGCTTTCTTAGTCATGAAGTTATTATAAACTGAGACTCTAAACAACTTTATAAAACCAATAGAGAATGGCATATTAAACTCTTTGCATAGATACCAGTGGTGTACATATTCATCAATAGAGATGGAATTAGATGCAAATGATATGTCTACTCATCAATGAAGATGACTTTAAGGTTTTATAGACTGTAGACCTCATTAAGAGAACAAAAGAGGAGAGAATAAGTGGATACATACTATTTTACATGTGTTAAATATGTGTAATTTTACCCTGTCCCTATCACATGCCCATATTCAATGCTTTTACATCAGCCAATTGTAAATCTGATCAAAAAAAAATTAAAAAAAAAAAGCTTAAACGAGCAAAAATACAAATGTCTGCAGTGGGAACTCTGAGATTATTCTATTTTCTATATTACTTAGTATATAGAATTCTCATTAGTATATAACATAAATGACTTACTTCCAAATTACCTCTAAATATATTTGGGCAAGACTTTTATTCTCAGGATAATATAGTCACTAAGATGACTATTTGGAAGGACATATAACAGCACTCATCCAAATTAATGATTACCAAAGTGCATCCAGGAGTCAGGGAATGCAGATCAAAATGTTATCTGCTGTTCCGGATAAAATAGTTTTCACAGGGAAAGCAGCTTGGCAAGGCCCATCTTGGAGATTAGCATAGAAGCCACAATTTCCCAGAGACTGGGATATACAGAGTGCAAGCTCTAAACTAAACCAAACCCAAGAACAGCCAACCAGTTGTTGGCTTAAAACATGTAACTGTAGCATGTAGGACTAGAACACTGAATTTCAGGTAACAGCCTCAAGAATGTACCCAGGGTCACAAGGCCCTCCTGCTCCATGGCTTCAACTCATGCTGGTTTCTTTTCCGGGTGAACACTTGAGGCCTCTCAGCACAATGAGGAAAATGGTTCTTCAAAATTTTCCAGTATTAAAACTGTATTTTTGGGACTTAAAATTTTTCACACAAAGACATTTACCTATAGTTTAAAAACAAAGGCAAGAGACGTACACTGTTAGCAGTGGGAAGTGGTTGTGACTCAGGGGAACATTTCCATATTGTTCCATGAGGAGTCTCCACTTTTATCATTCTAGATATGCTGCTGGACAAGACTCATGGTTAAACATTCTTATTTCCCACCCAGGCATTTAATTAAAATGCTTGAATGCTAACAAATTATCGAGATCAGTTTGCCAAAAATAGGTCTATATTTTATTTTTAATGAAGTTCTCATTTATATTTGAGGTGAGCAAAATATTTTGATATGTTACACACACACACACACACACACACACACACACACACATACACACTGAAATGGTTACTAGAATCAAGCCAATGAACAAATTCATCATCTTACATAGTTAGCATCTATGCGTATGCGCACGCATGCGTACACCTACATCTAGGCACCTGAAATGGAGAGAGAAGAGAATCTGGCAGCAGGGAGATGGTTTCCACAGCTTTTGCTCAAATGCTGAACTGAGTTGATAGGGGCTGAGATGGGGCAATGAAAAGGGGAATGGGAACGAAGCCTGATTACGAGATGTATCAAAGTATTATAAAAATGTAGTGGACAGGATTTGGTGATACACTGGATGCCAGGGAAAAGTATTTAAGGATGACCTCAGGGGTACTGAACTAAGTAAGGTGTTGGTAAAAGAAAAGATCAGTCTGGGAGGAAGGGGTGTGGGGGTTGAAACGATGCACTGGCAGGTTAGGCTTAAAAGCGACCTCAGACGCAGCTGGATCTAAAGACTTACTTCACTAATGAAGGTAGCACTAAAGTTTGGGATAAGGAGTGTTGGTGCTTTACACATGGTAGAGGGATCCACGGTGCCTTGGCTTCCAAGGGTTTGAGAGAGCCGGTGCAGCTGAAGCTTTCCCATGTCGCCTCACTTCTTGATTCTACCCTGACTGGAGGTGGAGATCAGCCACTCCCTGCACTAGCTCTGTGCCATGCTCCGGCGTTCCGTTACCACGTGTGCGACCGTCCTCATGCGGATCGCAGCCACAGTCCTTCGCTGCTGCTCAGAGGCAGCCATGTTCAGTCAGACACCAAACAATCTGGACACATCCCAATGACCTGAACCAAGAGAGCGTCCCAGGTCTGGTGAAGCACAGCCAAGAAAAGTCTACACCATCAGGGAAATGAGGAGGGATGAGTACATTACCCGTTTCAGCAGATGCAAGTAGAGAGGGGAAATTCCTTGGAAGTGATGAAGCCTTATGAGTTTTAAAGCCAAAGTGAGAAGGGAAGGTTGTTCTAGACAGAAGAATATAAATATGTAGAAGAGATAGACTTAAGACAAAAATGAGAAAATGCAGAGATTTGTCTATCAAGAAGAATAGATTATGTAGTGTTTTTGCCAGGTAAGGTTGATTTTATAAATAAGGCACCAACTACACACTAAAGATGAGATGAGAAAGTGGTAATAAGTTCCTTTTCAAAACCTTTCAATAGTCTAGGACTGAGAAATGGCTTGGAAACCAGCAGCGGGAAGATGCATTTGTTGAGGTAAACCATAATGAGAGCCTGTGATGGTCAACTCTATGTGTTGACCTGTCTGGGTTGAGATACCCAGAGAGTTAGTCAGATATTGCTGGCTGTATCTTGAGAGTGTCCCTTTCTGGAGGAGATCAAGATTCGAAGTAGATACTCTCCCATCTGCTGGGTGAGCACCACCCAGCTCTCTGGGGGCCTGGATAGAACAAGTAAGTGGACAAAGGCTGAATTCTGATTCTTTCAGCTAGGACATCCATCCTTTCCTGCCCTTGGATGTGGGAGCTCCTGATTTTCAGTCTTTGAACTGCCCTCACTGCACAGGGGCTCTTGGTTCTCAGGCCACTTTCCTGGGTCTCCAGCTTGCACAGGGAAGCCATGTAAGGATTTCTTGGTCTCCATAGTGGGCTGTGCCAATTCCCACAGTTAACCTTCTCTCCCATATACTTCTGTTTCTCATCGTTTTGCTGACCTCTGGAGAAGAGCGATGGGAACTGAAGGGAAGTGTGGGGAGCCGTGGACTAGCGAGAAACAATGGAGAACCAGCAAGAGAGAAAAAGGGTATGGTGGGAGAGAGAAAGAGGGTCACAGCACACGCTTTTGGGAGGTTGAGAGTCTGTGGGGAGGGTCTTTCAGGAAAACAAGGGTCGGCAGTAAACACGCTGTTTGAGGTAAGTGGACAGAATGGAAGTGACATGTGCAATTCAAGACCCGTGGATTACGGTTGCTGAGAGGTTTCACTGGAGACAGCTCACAGATGGATGTGTGTGTGGAAAGTGACGGGGAGGAAGGGACAAGTGAGTTGTTTTAAGGAGGGTCTGTGAGGAACGGGAACCTGGAGGAGTAGGCAGAGTAGGGAGAGGGTCAGCTGAACACAGGCAGGGCCTGGCAGGAAGCGACGGAACTTTGGAGAAAATGGTTTCCTTCCATCACAAAGACTCCTGCCTGCTATAGCTCCAAAATGTGATCAGATTTCACAAATGGGAGGAAGGAGACAAGCAAGGTAGTTACAAAGAAAACTGCATGGAGGAAGGAAACCCAGTTCTATGGAAGACGTTTACAAAGACTCAGGCTTATTTATTCTAGAAGAGAGATGGAAGAGATTTTCATAATCCTATCATTAATATTAAGATCAGAAAGATGCTAGAAAAAGCTTCCATTCTTAACTTAAAAAAAAAAGATTTATTTTTGTGTATGTGTGTGCCTCTGTATGGGCACATGAGTGTGGTTGCCATTGGAAGTCAAGGGCATTGAATCTCCCTGGAGCTGGAGTTGCAGGTGGTTTCGAACTGCCCGATGTGGGTGTTGGGAACTGTACTCTGGCTCTGTGCCAGAGTAGCATACTGTTTTAACTGCTGAGCCATCTCGCTAGCCCGTATTTTTTAACTCAAGTACAGACTCTGTAAATGTTTATTTGGTTTTAGCTTTAAACAATGAGAGAGGGTATAACCAAAGCTAACGGCATAACAGTAATCTTTAGGGTTGCTGATGAAATTGACCTCTGCGAGTTATATAAACTTCAGCTGGATCTGTGGAAACCCTTTTATAAGCAGCAAAGTACTTAACTATGAATACAGTACTTGCAGACAGGCACTAGGGAAGCCCCCAGTCCCAGGGAAATCCAGAAAATGTTTTCCTCCCATCTTCCCCCAGATGGTGGGAAGTCCAAAGGCACAAAATAGATTTAGTTCCAACACTTCTCCAGAATTGGACATTTATTTCCCTACCAGATTACAATAAATTAAATTAACAGGACCTTAAAAGACAAATACGTGGAAAGGTTTTGAAGACTGTAGAGAATAATGGAATCAGGCATTAATACGAGCTGCCCGATGTCTGTGGTTTGTATACTCATCATGGGCTCCCCTTTGCACTCAGTATCTTAGGATCAACAGAGTAATAAATGTATCTATTGCACCTTTATATTGGAAAGGAAGGAACCTCGGCACTATCACCATCTTTTAGGAAAACTCACAAAGTAAATGGATAATTCTTAAAGATTATTCTACAAAGGGCTGTGCTCATTCTATAGATTCCATTTCTTAAGCTCCTATTCTAACATAAACATGAAGTTAGTGCTTACAACTCAGGTCAGGAGTTTGATACTATAACTGTAGCAAAAACCGTGGACACTAACACCAATTTTGCTGTTCATTTTAAAACATCACTCAGCACATGCATCCTTCACCATTTACTGCAACAATACTAAATGGTTATGCGTTTAAGCCCTTTCTGGGCTATTTCAAATGATAACAACACAAGAAAGACTCCTTGTCAAATCAACAACCTTTACGAGCACACCACCACAGATGGCCCACTTCAAAGTGGATAAAATTAAGACGAGTCAAAGAAAATGTGGCACCAGATTATTTAGTCTTGTAATATTTACATCAAGTTAAAAGTAATTTAGGACTTTTCCTCTAAGCCAATTAAAAAAAAGTTCTCAAGAGTAATCTAAACAAGATCAAAGGCCACTTAACATAATGAGACAATGTGGCCATTATAGACTGCCAAGTGATGAGAAATGGGTCTGAGCTTAAAGGTAAATGACATTTGGATATTTACTGTTTATGGCAGGAGCCTTTGAAGCCAAGTGCAAGACTTTTAATTAGAGTACAAGGAGAAACTATCAAAGCCGCTATTTCTGAATTTTTTATCTCAAAGTAAGAAAAAAAATAGCTCCGTTACATGAAGTATTCAGACATGCACTTCTCTTGTCCCTGGGTGAGTCTGAGAGAGACAACATAAAGAGATGACATGACGGGAAATGGGTAAAATGCTACAGCTTTCAGTGACGTCTGATGTGCAGAACAATCACAGGACCCCGAGCTTCCCAAAGAGCTGGATGATGACCAGGGATGATGCTCTGCATGAAGTGGGAGTTTAAGGTCATCATAAGGAGGACTACTGAATCCAGAATGGCCACATCACAATAAAGGTCTCCTCACCAGGCGTTGGTGGTGCACACCTTTAATCTCAGCACTCTGGGAGGCAGAAACTGGCGGATCTCTGAGTTTGAGGCCAGCCTGGTCTACAGAGTGAGTTCCAGGACAACCAGGGCTACACAGAGAAACCCTGTCTCAAAACGTGCCCTCCCTCCCCCTCAAAAAAAAAAGTGTTCTCAAGTTTGCTCTTTTATTATTATTATTTTTTTTGTGTGTGTAGCTGCTGTTAAGCAGCTTAGTTTGAAACGAAGAAAAAGGAGGAAAATACATCTGCCCTTTCAAATAAAAGCTGCAATTTTATATGAATAAAATAAATGGCCATTGAGGAAATCAGTCTAAGAAAAGAATACTTTGAAATCAGGTGCTTATGGAAATGTTTTGTGAGGGAGTTCATTTTTTTTTTAAATGTATTCTCAAAAATAGAAATTTCTGCCTTGTGTTTTCAGAGGCAGTATTTCAGGGCTTTCTGATTTCATTTCTGAAAACTGTGTATGTGTATATACATAGGTATTTATTATAATTATATACACAAACCATTTACCTATTAATTTACAGAATGAACAGTGTCAGGAGTGAAACTTCCTAGCAAAATTTTCAAGAAAATTCTTTGTGTAACTAGAAAAAAAGAATCACTTGAAAATATACGTGTTTTAGGAAAGTCTGGCAGCCCTCCACTTTTCTTGTGCATTTGTGCATTTTCTATTTACAAGTGTGGGTGAGCATGCACACGTGTGTAAGTACATGCAAAGGCCAGAGGTCGGCAACAGGTGTGTCTTCCACCTTCCTTTTGGAGACAGAGTCTCTCACTGAACCTGAACTTGACTGAAGTCAAGTCTCAGTGACTTGGGTAGACTGGCTGCCCAGCAAGGTCCAGAGATCTACCTGCCTCTGCCTCCCCAGCCCTGGGGTTACAGGTGTGTGCCACTGCCCCTGGCTTGGTATGTGGGTGCTGGGTTCTCATATTGAAATAGTCATGGTTGGGTGGCAAGCATTTTATCAATGAAACTATCCCTCAACTCTTCACTCTCTCCATTAAAAAAAAAAAAATGAAAAAAAGACAAGAGGAAGGCAGACAAAGCAGGAAAGAGGAGATGGGACTGAGCAGATTAGAATGTGAAGCCGACATCTCATCTTATCCTCAGATTCCTTTTGACTTTTCACCATGTGTAAAGGCAAAATAGCTCATTCTATCGACATACTACTCTTCTATCCATTCTGCTTGGGACAGAGGTTAAAGCCATGTTGTGACATAAGCAGAAAATAAAAGCTTTGAATCACTTACTACCACAACCGAAAACTTAAAAAGAAGGCCCTCTCTAAACTCATTCTCCACTCAAAAGGCCCTCCCTAAAATTATTCTTAATATAGTTGCTAAGTATCTATTTCTTCAGCTACAGCTTAATCTTCTACAGTTTTACTTTGCAAAGTTTAAAGATAACCATGGCATAGTGTAACACAAGTATATATACATAACTCATCAATACAAAGACACGTTGGTGTTTTTAGGTGAGTACACAAAATATTTTACTGCCAAGAGAGCTACTGGGAGAATTTAAAGTCTACTTTAAAGACGACTGCTCATGGTCTTGGTGTATTTGTGGAGTGTCAACCTACTATATCAATCTGTTGTAGCAGTTAGCTATGATTCACACATAAATAAATAGCTAAATGTGCTCTCCTTAATACAGCGCTAACATTCTTTTTTTTCCCTACTAAATTTAAGAAACACAACTCAATACCTCCTAGTAAAGGAAGTTGTCACATTATTCCTTATTCCAGTCTCATTTCAAAGTATTTCAATAATTTACAATAATCCTTCTTCAGCTGGGTGGTTTCATTATTCACAGTCCTTTGTTGTCCCAGATGATAACAATTACTCCCAGGCTGGTACAATGTTGGCTGGTTTGTGGAGGACTGTGTGTTACAGGCCCAGTACATGGAGAACTGCTAGAATTACAAATATGTGCAGACATCACACATACTTCTTTAATGAGGGGCCCAAGGCAAGGATGAGTCCACCATGCTTCTGGGAAGGCCGAAAGGATGCTAAGTTGGCCACAACCACCTGGGGACCTGACGTTCCTCTCTGAACTATTCTTTTGGGTCTCCACGAGCACCCTTCCCATACCCTGCTGGCTCTCCTCATGGTTAAATTTCAAGGTCCTGTTATAAATATTCTGTCAAACTGATATGACATATCAATCCTACATCCACAAAGAAGAAAACCACAGCTTAGAGAAAGGCCTGAGATGACGTTTAAAATATTTAATAAAGCAGCATCTTCCACATGGCTTAGTGTGTTTTGATTTATAATCCTGCCCTTTCTGCTGCTCTTTCTTTCTGCTGATCTTTCTTAAATACAATCAGCACCATTATAGGAATTGGCACTGTCAAATATTTTAAAATGATGGAAAATCTGCAATAGACAATTGATGAATTTTCCAGTGTCCACTTGCAGAGTGCCTGCCAGGTACAAAAAGGTACAGAATTGACATATCTAGGGGACAGAGTAGGAGAAGACACATAGAACACAGAGGAGCAGAGGCAAGAGCACCCCAAGAACCTCTAACAGTTCAGCCAAAAAGCAAGGAAGATCTCTTACAAAGAGCTGAGCAAGCAGATTCCGTGACCTTTGAATAAACACATGTAATCATAGCTTAAGAGAAATAAACAAACACATCCAAGCTACTTGTGCAACTTCCCACACACAGCTATCAGAAATGGCACGCATCTTAAACTGGCTTATGTAATTTTTACTGAACTTCCAGGGGTGTGTGTGTGTGTGTGTGTGTGTGTGTGTGTGTGTGTGTGTGTGTTGGGGGGGGGTAGAACAGATTTATTCCTAAATTTTGGACAACTGTTCACTGATAAAGCCATTACAGTAATTGCACTGGATCTGTTTATTAATTTGTCACAATTAAGTCAATACGAGCTTTACTAATGTCCTATTACTTGATTAGTTTTGAAAGTGATTATCTTAAGAACTCGACTTAATTGGAAGCCTCTCAATTTACAAGGTACATTAAACTCTCAGTTGCATCTTAAAATTATTCAACACATGCAGGTCAATTACCAGTAATCACTGTTTTGTACAAATGTTCCATAAAATCTATGGCATGGTATGACAAAGAGGGAAAGTGCTGTTTAATTAATAATGTTACACTCCCATTGACATTTTCAGGACAGAAGGGCAACAGGAGCATTCACAGAGTCCTTCTGAATGGGGTCCGCTCCTCAAAACCGCTGAAAGGAACATGAGCAACGCTCTACCTCACAGATGAAGATCATTTGTCATGATTGCAAAATCACCAAATTGCTCCGCCTGTACCCATGCCCAGCTGCACACTGATTTCCAGATTCGTAAATGACAATTAATTCTTAGGGCTGCCCCATCACTTTCCTTCTCTAGTTAATAAGACTCTGCAATCAATTATCGTTCATCCCATTTTCCAGAACAGATCAGCTGAAGCTTTCACTGCACAAGCAGGAGACACTGTGCAGCTAATGCACCAGTGAGACAGAGAGGCCTTTAAAAATTATTGGCTGAAGTCTTAAGTATTTTATATCTCACTTTCAATTTCTACTCAAAGACTTAATGTGGTCAGTTGATTATTTACAATGATTAACAATCATAAGGGCTGATAAAGCACCTTTATGCCAGGCGTAATTTTCAAATATCTTTTTAAACTCCTTCATAAACTTTTACATTTTATTAAGTGGATATTTGAAAGGTTTGTCCCACACTAACAATCTAGTCTTGAGATCAATCACAGGAAAATTGACTGTTAGCTCATTAAAAACCAGGGGAAGTCAATTCCTTGAAAAGTGGATTCTATTGCTGATCTGCAAAGGCACTGGATGAATTTATGTGTTGTGACTTGAGCATAATCTAAGTTCTACACACAGCATAAATTGAAAAGTGCCAGGGCTGATTTGCTAGCAATTGTATGAATGTGTGAACAGAGTGAACCAAGCCGAAGCTGTGAAATACTAGTTCTGTACATTTGAATACTGTTAAGTTCCTGGTGCCCAAGTATACATGACTGTCATTATGTAACCTATATGGCAATTTCACTATTTAAATACTGTGGGAAAAGAACTAGCCACACTTAACAATCTGCTCCCCTGTGTTTTGAAACAAGGTTCTCTGTAGTTGGCTTTCTGTCCTTCAGTTGATACACAAGTACTTTTTGAAGGGGTTTAAGTAAGCTTGAGTGTGTAAACTGTCTACATACCATCTGTGATAAATTTCTACACTTAAGTACTCATATTTATCCTTAAAATATGCACATCCTTTTGGAAGTTCATAAAAATACTTAAAAACATCTAATTCTTGGTTGAGCACACCACCAACTAGCCACCGCATTCAGATGCCAATGCTTCTGCTCCTATGGTCCTAGAAGAAGAGCAGGTGTCTGTGAGGATGGGAGTGCAGTCGGGAGGGAGGCTGGGGTGCACAAGAACTGAGCATCTCCAAGCCTGTGCTCACAGGCAGATAGTGTCTGCTGTTTCCTCTGGAGAATAAAAAAACACTTTAGAATCCATTTACCTGTGTGTTAACTTCAGTGATGACAGAGTTGGGAAGAAAGGAAACAGTTTAGGAATCCAGAAGTTCTTCAGGTCCCTACTGCTTCACACTGGGTGACCAGCCATATCAAAGCAGTCTGTGTTCAGACTGTGTGCTCTTTACTTTTCCATAAAGGAGGCTGTACACAAAGTATATTAAAATCACATGCCACTACCCTTGCTGGCCACTTGTAATAAATAAATGCCTTCAGTTCGGTGAAGCTTCGGAATGCCTGGCAGAGATGTAATGATCCAAAGATCAGTGAGAGGATTAGCTGTTCTCACAGAGATCTTGGCCCCCTTCTCATCTGGAGGGAGGGAGGGCGGGGGCTTTCCTCTCTTTTGGTCCTTTCCTCCAGGTTCCTTACTGCTTATAATGAAATCCCATTGCCTGAAGCCTCAGCAACGTTTTTTCTGGAAGCGGCTTTGCTTTTAAACACTTACCCTGAAGTTCTTAATTAAATTTAATTAAAAATAACTTTCCTTTTTTTTTCTATGCCAGTATGGGTCAAATTTCATTTTGTCTTCATAGAACTTAAAAAAATTATGAGAGGAGTGCAGGACAAGTAAAACATTTTGAAAAAAAAAATCAATATTTGGAATTAATTTTTTTTTAAAAAAAAGAAAAAGCAACACACTGCTTAGAGGTAAATGGAAATACTAACAGAAGCAATGCTAATCATCGATACAGAATATGCTGCCTCTCCTCAAACAGTGGAGATGCCACCTTGCTGAGCAGCCCTGGGAAGTTAAGGTCTAACAGCCACTGAGGCTTAAGCATTGGCCATTATTATAATGATTTGTTTCCAGAGTCTCGTCCTGGATCAACAGCTTCTGAGTCAGACTGGACAAGGTTAGAAAAGCAGGTTATCAAGCCTTACTAAGAAGCTCATAAAGTGGGCGTAGGGATGCAATACTTGAACAGGATCTCCAAGTTACACACACTGTAAAGCTTGAAAAGTTCGGTTCCGCTAAAGTTGGGTTTTTATACTCTCATTTTCTGGTATTTGTATATTTCCATAATTAAAGTGACGGCCAATGAATAGAGAAAAAAACCTCAAAGGCAGCTGAGATAGGAAACAAAGCTATCCTCATCCTTAGCTGAATATTAGGATGCCCTTAAGCACAGGGACCTTACCCTAAATTGACTTCAACAGATGGGAGAGAGGATGATGGAGACAGAGCTTAAATATTTTCCAAGTTAGGCTGGGTGGTGGTACCTCACCCCTTTAATCCCAGCATTTGAGAGGCAGAGGCAGAGGCAGGTGGATCTCAGTGGGTTCAAGGCCAGCCTGGTCTATAAAGTGAGTTCCAGGACAGCCAGGACTGTTACACAAAGAAACCCTGTCTCGAAAAACTAAGAAAAAAAAAATCCAAGCAATTCTGAGACACTGGGGAAGTTGAGAATCAATGACTGTAGTTAGACAGCAGAATTAGCATAACCTAATAACTAGGAAATAGGTCTATGTATTTACGGCTACAACACACACCTTCTCAGCAATTTAGTCTGTACCACAGTAATTAGGCAAGAGGTGGTATTGTTGGATGGGAAAAGAGCATACCACTTATTGCCTCAAACTCACTTTAAATTAGCAGTGCTAATTAATAGAGACAGAAAATTAAAAAACAAATAAGAATTTAGGTAATAACTTCAGCCTTGATCTCATATATTAGACCTAAAAATAACAACAACAACAACAAATATTAAGAGCTTGAGCATGGAACCTCATGGACCACACAGAGATACTCTTTCTGCATTTCCTGTTAGATCTATCAGCCCCTTTCCTGGATAAGGGAAGGAGAACGTGCTTCAGAAAGGGGCACTGGGTGATTGGAAGATGAAGGTTGTCATAAAGGATCATCACCACCAACTTAACTCTGACTGTACACTATGTTACTTACTGTAGAGGAAAAAGAATCCCTCTGTCCTTCACCTTAGTTCTTATGTGGGCATTTTGACTAGATGTAGGAAACCCATTAATACAAGGGTAATGGACAGGAAAAATAGCATTCAAGTCTTTATTAACTTTTACATAAGAATAAGTCCAACATAAGGACTAAAACAAGATGCTTTATACCTTCCAGAGAAAACAGTAAAAAGTAAAGAAATGGCAGGACAAATGTTATCTCTTGACTAGGGGACTCAATTTCAGGGGTTCACTGAGTCATCTGGATGACAGGAAATACTAATTGGGGATACAGGTTATTCCCATGAATTTAGGCTCATTTCAGCACAAAATAACGTTCTCTGGTGACTAATACTATTTCCCCCCTTTGTATGTGGAGGGTAGTTCTTCCCAAAGAATTATTGCAGGTTGTTGCATGTAGGAAAAGACAGGCCAGCTGGCCCTTCTGTTCCTTGGGAAGTTGACTTGAAATAATTAATATGCCAATTCAGTAGTTTTTGAAATGATATGTCCTTGATGACTTTACTTTATATGCCATTTTTATGTACACCATTATCCTCAATACTGAGAGTAAGGCCATACATTAGGAATGAATCCAATGTGCATTTCTTTCATATTACTCTGCAATATTTCTTTCATGTATTAATTGGATTTCCACAAAAATCTTTTCTTTTCCTTTTTTTATTAAGAAAATTTTTTCATTCATTTTATGCACCAATCAAAGATCCCCCTCTTCCCTTCTCCCACCACCCCCAGCCTCCCCATCTCAACCCACCCCCAACTCCCACCCACAAGAAGGCAAGGCCTCTCATTCAGTAGAGGCAAATCGAAGCCCTTCCCCCGCCTCAAGGCTGCACCAGGTGTCCCATCATAGGTAGTGGGCTCAACAAAGCCTGCTCATGCATCAGAGATGAATTCTGATCCTACCACCAGGGGGACCCCCAAGCAGATCAAGCTACACAACTGTCTCGTCATGTAAAGGGCCTAGTCCAGTCCCATGTAGGCTCCACAGCCACTGATCCAACTTTCATGAGTTCCCTCTAGTTTGGTTTGGTCGTCCCTGCATGTTTCCCCATCATGATCCTGATGCACTTGCTCATAGAATCCCTCTTCTCTCTCTTTGACTGGACTCCTGGAGCTCTGTCTAGTGATTGGCTGTGGATCTCTGTATCTGCTTCCATCTCCTTCAAACATGGTATGTACCCACTCATAAGCGGATACTAGATATAAAGCAAAGGGCAATCAGGCAACACCCCACAACTCCAGAGAAGCTAACTAACAGGGAAGACCCAAAGAGGGATGCAAGGACTGCCTTGGGAAGGGGAAATAGATGAGATCTCCATGAGTAAACTGGGGATGAGGGGTGGGCAATGGAGGGTAGGGGGTAGGGGTTAGAACATAAGGGAATGGGATGGTTGAGCTGGAACAGGGAGGGAGGGGGAATGCAATGAAAGAGATACCATGATAGAGAGAGAGACCCACCATGGGGAAAGAGAGAAACCTGGTGCTGGGGAAGTTGCCAGGAATCCCCAAGGATGACCCCACTGGGCTACTAGCAATAGTGGAGAGGGTGCCTGAACTGAACTGACTTGCCCCAGAGATCAGACTGATGGATACCCTAACTGTCATCACAGAACTTTTCTCCAATGACTGATGGAAGCAGATACAGAGATTCACAAAAATCTTGAGTTCATCATTATTGCTGTTATTTTAGATTTAGCTATGAGAATACAAACTCAACATAGTTAAGAAAATGGCCCAAGTTTTTAAGCCATAGTGCAAATGTCAATAAATACTAGTTTTAACTATGGCAAAGTAGCAGCTAGAAGAGGCTGCCATTTGATTTTTTTTCCCCCCATTTTAGAGATCACTTTTATTTTACAAAATTGTCTCTGGCAATTACCTGCTTAGAGTTGTAATTTCTAAAAGAGAAAAAAAAATCCTTTAGTTGGGAATGCCGCTTGGCTGGGAGAATGCTAGCCTACTATGTTCCCAACACTCAATAAACCAGGTGTGGTGGTGCTGGGCTGTAATCCCATTACTGCAGAGATGGAGCTAGGAGGATCAGAAGTTCAAGGTTATCCTTGGGCACATGGGCAGTTCGAGGTCAGCTTCATATGTGAAACTCTGTCTCAACTCCAAGAGAAGAAGAAAAGAATCCCTTCAAATGGCTGATGAGTAAGTACTAACTGTTCCAGGCTTGCTAATCAGAGACTTTTAGTTTTTTTCAGGGCCTGGACTACTTGGAACTCTTCAAATAATATCAACTTATGGGCCAAGGACTTGCCCATCCTATTCTCAAATTACAAGAAGAATGTCTGACTTGCATGGGAACAAAGTATTCAGAAGACTTACAGGATGACCCAAGAGCTGCGGCTATGTATAATCCCAACAAAGTCCTACTGAGAGAAAGAAAAACAGCCTATGAGATGCCCGACTCACAGGCAGCCTTCCTGTCCATCACCTCACTTACAACTTTCATTGCTATCCATAGAAACCTTTGTATACATCTGAGTTCTGTGACAAGGTTAGAGTGAAACTGGCCATTTTCCCGACCACCAGCTCCAGGGATTTCCTCCCACTCACCCTCCTCTCCTATGTACAGGCAGTTGTGGGTTACACAGAACCAAACATTGGTGGTAAGAGTTGTAATAGTCTAATTCGTGACATCATCACTCTGCATACCACTTTAAACATCTTCAAGTAAGGTTGATTTGTATTTTCTGGGAAGTAGCAATGGCTAAGTAAATTAAATAGCTAAAAGACAGAAACCTAGTATAACAAAATAGCCAATCTGGAGAAAGACAAACTCACCAAAGGAGGTCTGCCTAAAATACTTAGAAAAACTCCTTCTTCTGGAGTTGGTAGAACTTGTTTCTGAGTCCCTAAAGGATCCATGGAACATAAATAAAGCATGAAGTGTCAGGTAAAGCTCTGAGTTTATACGCATGTTTAGATCGCTGGTATAAACCACCACAGGATAATTAAGCAATATGCTGTCTGGTAAGATACTAGGAAGTCATTAAGTCAGCTTGCTCTCCTTCTGCTCAGAAAATGTTTATTGATATTCTTAATATCACGCCTATGAAGTTAAAGTATGGAACTGTATTCAGCTTCATTTTGAAAACACAAAGCACTTCCTTTAAAGCTGAAACCAGAAACTTTAAAAAAATGGGATTCAAATACAATAATGTTGAAATGTATACGCCAACTGCCAAGTAAAGTCATAGTAAGACATTAAAAAAACATTTTAAAATTATTTAGGCCACTAAGCAGTCTTCCATAGTTTGTCTATTAAAACTCCCAAGTATAATATGTATGCATTTTTACACCATTCAAATATCACTTCAGTAACCCAGTAAGGGGGTTATCACCATTCATAGAGGGTAATCTTTCTTTGTTAGAAAACATTAAGCTATGTATTATTTCTAATTAAGACCGTGTTTCAGGCAAAGAAATTTATAATTTAATTATAAGAATATAAACTACAATGCAACTCATAACAGTATGTGCTTTGTCAGATAATTAAAATAGTGGATACATAAAGCTTTATCAAGCAGGAGGGGGGGGACAGGTGAGGGAGCTGGGCCTCATTTATCACCTTGCAGACTAATGAGACTCTAAAGAGAGAGCAGTCAGGTCCCAGCACATCCCCTGATGGTGAGCAATAAAAACACACACTGCAGATAGTCCCACTAACTTAATATACCCACCCCACAAGTGTCGGTTCAGAAAATCCACAAAGAGAAAGAAGTGATAAAACAATACAGCTAAAACTAACTCATTTATCAAGAGAGACAGAATAATTATTAGGAATGCCCAGACTGTATGTCTGGTGATAGAAATGAATAATGGGCACATTAACTACATTATTTTAAATTAAGAACACACTTTAGAAAACCAAAAATCTAATATAAGTCTTCACTACATCTAAGCTTGAATTATGCCTAGAAATAAAGAAATGGTAAAATGCTTGGTTTTGCAAACCACATAGGTGAGTTTTCTGTGGCAAGCTGGAAAAAAAAATGCACAGGTCCCCTTGCTAATAGTAGTAACAAGATCAGACATCAAACTTTGACATTTTGTCATTAAAGAAACTGGGTTATACAAAAATCTAATCTGCTAGCAAGACATTGGTTTTCGATTGGCAGAGACACTGTGTGACTTACACAGCCTCCTTCTACAACTGTAGGGGGAGGCAGGCATGCTAGTCTAGTTAGCTCTTGTAATACCTAGGCTATCTATCCAATGACTACTAGCTACAAAATCACAATTCCAACTAATTCACAGTTAAAATGAAGCTCTTGAATTAAGAATTTGTTACAGGTGCAAGAAAAGTCCGCTGTGCCGTGCCCCCCCCCCCC